>AWUE01012539.1:0-101355 GCA_001974825.2 Corchorus olitorius
CGATGTTCTTCATTAATCAAATTAACTTTACATCATCTCTATCTTTTGGTTCTCGGAAAACAATTCAAGACATAACTAAAATTGGGGAAAAAAAGATTGGGAATGATATTGTGATTTCTGGATTTTTTTGAGATGAACGTTTGAAAGAGGGAGAGAGAAACATGATAATCAGAATTAACGGAGTTAAAAGAGGGTTTGTAGAGGTTTTAATCTTAACCATTAAAAATTAATTTGACACGTGTCACTCATCTAATAATGCATTGGAAATCAATGGATGGAGCTAGTAATGGACCGGAACCAAACCCAGTACATACTCTCCCCCCCCCCCCCCAAACACTTATTTTGGAGATTAATTGAGCCCTATCTTCATGCAAGACCCATCATTGTGGCTCGTATAGTCTATACTACTAGTCACTTCACTTTTCATTCTTTTTAACAGATCTTCATTCTTCACCCATCTTTTCAATAGAATGTATACAAACATATATGATATGCTTCAGTATTATAATCTACACCAACTCCTTTTGTTATTGATTATTTGTCATTGCAGGCAACTGAAATATTTCACTAGTTTATTTTATGATAAATAGAAATATAATTAATCATATTTTATCAAAATTAAATTTAATGTCTATAGTTTTGCTTTTTTTTTTTAGCACAAAGTTATGCTGGTAGTTTAGTGGTTAATCATAAATTGAAATTTGTTCATGTGAGATTTCTTATGAAATATATATATATATATATATATATTTACTCGTTGAAAATGTCTTAATTATGAACAAAAATGTGAATTAGTCAACTATCTATACTAATTATAAAGCCAAGTCCTGAGTTTGTGTCACGAGTTGACTCGGACACAAACTCAGTTTATAAAAATTCAAAATAAAATAAAAACTACCAATTTTAAATAAAACTACTTATTAGAGGATAAATATAAGTATTTAAATTTTATTTATATCATTTTAAAAAAACTACCCATTAAAAAAAAACTGTCAAAAACTACTCACGTAGTGAGTGCCCTATATCTTGTATATAATTATAAAGAGTCTTGTGCATAACCTCTATCCCATATTATAAGTCCCATTCTAGAAACTTTTTTGTCCTAAATTATAAATCCATTTTTAAAACCCAATGTAACTTTACCTAAGTTACTCATGCTAGTGGTTGTAGAAGTTTAGTTGGAATTTAATTCATTTTGACTATAGTGGGAGGAGAGAGACTTAGTGGGGAAGAGAGAAGAAGGGCAAAATTTGAAGGAGAATATAGTTGTTTATATTTTTCTTTTTTTTGTATATTTACAAGTTAATATTGTTCGAGCCTGGTTGACCCACTATGGGGGTAAAGCTCTCCCAACAATGGTTTTCTCCATTCACAAGACTCGAACCCGAGACCTTACTTAAGGGGAACAAGTGTCAAAACACTTGAACCAACCACTTGTTGGTGAATATAGTTGTTTATATAATTTAGAGTTTTAACTACTTTTCTTAATCTTTGTAATATAGTTAAAATAAACTTATAATATGGAATAGAGAGAGTATCTTTTTAGTAGAGAAATTAACGAGGGTTTTAATTACATGAGGATGATTTTTAAAAGTCTATTTTTAAGATCCCATTAGGATTGTGACAAATAATCTATTTTGAATCAAAATGCATTACATCTATGGTGACATATATCTCACTAAATCCAATCATATAATTAATATTTTTACTGTTACCTTAACCCTACTTAAATCTGAATAGTTTTTAAATTAAGAATTTTTTAGGTTAATTGCTCAATTCAAGACAAAGAGTTCTAATTTAGGTCTAGTTTGGGGTGAAACCTTTTAATTTGGTTGATTGGGGTAAAATATTTCAAAACCGGTTCAATTTAGGGCAATTCGTCAAATTAGGACAAAAACTTTTCGTGAGGTTAGCTAGCATTGAGGCAAAACTTTATACCCCTATCTGACAAATTGCGCTGAATTGAACCGATTTTATAACGTTTTGTCCCAAATCAACCAAATCAAAAGGTTCTACCCCGAATTAATTAATTAGCTAAACTGAAATGTTTTACCATGAATTTCGTGAGGGCACGACCTTTTCGTATGCTGAATTGCATGATTGGGAACCCAACATTCCAAAACCAATTTAATTTAGAGCAAACCAAACATTCCAAAACCAATTTAATTTAGAGCAATCCGTTAGATGATGGCACAATTTTTTCGTAAGGTTAGCTAGCATTAAGGCAAAATGTTGTGTCCCTATCTGATAAATTGGCTTGAATTGAATCGATTTTGTAACGTTTTACCCCCAATCAACCAAATTAAAAAGTTCTACAACAAATTAAGCCTAAATTAAAATGGTGTGCCTAATTGAACAATTAATCATTTTTTAATTCACATTAAAATTTGTTTTTTCACGTCAAGATTTTTTTTTTCAATTTGGAGGCATGAAAATAAGAAAAATAAATTTTTATAATTAGTAGGAGTTGGATTTAGTGTGACAAGGTGTAAAATTAATTTTGAATTTTAGTCAAAATAAATGATATGACATCATTTTAATGAAATCCTAAAAGACCCCTTTTAGGATCATCCTATATAATTTTTTTTTTTTTGATAAAAGGATCATCCTATATAATTTAAACTCAATTAACTATTTGGAAAGTAAATTTGTGGCTTAATTTCTTACATCTTATAAACTTAAAGAACCCTTTAAGAAGGTGATCTCTCATTTGGCCTCAAAGCCATTTTATTTCTTCTTAAACACTATTTCCTGATTCTAACATGCTATATATGGTACTTCTGTTCAACATGTTGTTTGCTCATTATTTTTGCCTTAACATAGATCTTATAAGTTGTGTGATGTGATGTATCATGTTGAAAGTTATAGATTTTCCGATGGGTATGAAACTTGGATCCACAAAATTAATGTACATTGTTATAAGAAACATGGCACATATATATATCCATTTCCATACGTACGTATCAATATCCTACACACATATAGCTTATTAATGTAAGATTTCTTGTACCAAAAAAAATTTATATATGTACAAAAATAGAAAACTAAGACCTTGGCCAGAAATTAGAATTTGTTGGGCTTATTGCTCTAGGAAATCTCAATGCACGATTACAATTATGCCTTACAAATTCATGGCTCGTATTTACTACGAGAGCTGTGGTGCCAAATAAGTCTGAAGGTTGAACCCTTTGGGGTGCAACCACAATTTCTTGGCTAATTAAGTCTGACCCCAGCTAGCTATAGCCTGCCCCAAAATGAAGCCAAAAGAGGGCAATCCATAATATACTTTATATAATTTTCTTGCCTCTTTGGGGAAAAAGATTATAAGTAAATGAAGAAGATTAATGCCAAGAAAAATCAAAGAGAAACAATAATGAAAACGACAATTGACCAGTCGAAACATTATATCCACAAAGAGTTAAACCTTTCTCCAGGGCCATAAATAAGCAATTGTGTGTGTATATATATATATATATATATATACACACATATATACAATTGTATATATTATATATATTTGTAAAACTGTGAATGTATATGAACTCAAGTAATTTGTATATATGTAGGTTTATGTATGGCTTATTAAAAAAATAGGTCCTAAATTATATGAAAAGTGTCAAATAAGTCTTTAAACTTCAATTTTGGTCAATTGAGCCCTCAAAACTTGATTTTGGCCAGATAAGCCCTTCTGCCATGAGATTAAGTCACGCCAGCATGCCACGTGACTTGAAAATGACACGTCAGTTTGGGGGTAAATTTTTTGAAAAAAATTAAAAGAAAATCTAAAGTCATTTTCAAAAAATATATTTTTATACTACTAGTCATTTATTTTTTTTAAAAAAAATCTTTTTCAAAAAATTTACCCTAAACAAGCATGGAATTTTTAGGCCATGTGGCATGCTGGCGTTATTTTTTCTATTGGAAAAAGGGTTTTTCTGGCCAAAATTGAGATTTCAGGGCTTAATTAGCCAAAATTGAAATTCATGGGCTTATTTGATATTTTTTTGCATAGTTCAGGGGCGTATTTTTTTCAATAAACCGTTTATGTTTAATTTTAATAATGTCATTCTCAAGAAATTGACTTATGATATTAAGAGTTTTCTGACCAAAAAAGTTTTTGGACCACACCCCAGGCCTCAAAATTGCCCTTTGGAAAGGTTCTTTATTTCTTTTAATTTAATTCTAATTTGAGAAAAAAAGGATATTTTGAATTCAATTCTCTTTGAATAGGCCATATATATTATTTTTTAAGTTGAAGGGAAAATATCCTTTTGAGCCCTAGCTAACATGGGAATTTGGCAAGCAAAGGATATTGGTCCATATATAGTGATTTAAGGACTAGTCCATTTCATATAGAAATGAATTATTAAAATAATGCTCAATGAGATGGTTGATATATATATACATATGTGTGTGTGTGTTGAACCTATGCATTGGTTTCCATGGTCTAGAATATACACCAACTGTCAACTTCAATTTGGAAGCAGGGAAGATTTTCTTCCATTTGTATTTGATGATTGGTTGCCTTCATCATTTGACAAGGGATTTTTTGTTTAATTAAAAAAGACATAGAAAGAAGAGAAAATCTAAAGGAAAAGGAAAAAGAAAAGAGAAAGAAACCTAAATGTTAAAGGTTTGCTCCTTTTCATCTTTCTAGCCATTGAACTTTTGCTGCATAATTAGTTCTTGTATTTTTCCCTCCGATTTGAAATTTAGGCTGATAATAATGGGTACAACCAAAAATGCTTATAATAGAGGTTAAAGTCCATTAATATATTAAAAAAGTCTAATGATTGCATAAAAGTGGATATAGAATTTCTAAGTAATAATTGTTCATAGAAGAGAGAATTTATATTTCAAAACTACACTTATTTTACCAAATAAGTGATGAAAAATCATTATGGTTAGTGTTTTAAGTCAAGAAAAAATTTAAAAAATAGTTTATAATATTTTCTAAAACCTTAATAGGGTATCAAAATTTAAAACTTACCCTTTAAAAAATTATAACATTTCTAGTTGGGGCTAAACCTTATTAAAATTGTTTATATTTTTTTTCTAAAACCCTAAGATAATGGGTCTCAAAATTTAAGATTTGCTCTTAAAATTATGGATAAAATTTTATTTGGGACTAAACTTGGTGAAAAGTATTTATAAATATTTTCAAAAAATAAAACTTCCATGGAAGAAATATAATATTTTTAGAGGCATTATAGTTATAAGTAAAAGTCAAATATGTCTCATCATTACACTTACAACATGTCCCAAAACTTTTTTCTTGGATGTTGTGACTAATTGATGTAAGGGTGCACCGGTTAGCTTTTACATTTTAATATATATTCATGGATTCATATGGATGTATTTATTAGAATTCCAATCAATATTACTAAGCCAATTTGACTACACAAAAAACTATATAAGGTTTCTTGCTGATCTTCTCCTGTATGTGCATGATGTTTCAGTTAAGGCAATGCTCTAAATATGCTTAATTACATGAATGGTATGATTCAATTCATATGATTTCAGTCAGAGAGTTTGTAATGAAAAGATTTTTGAGCTATATCCAGCAATTAGCTTAATTAATTAGCCCCTTTTTAGGGGAAGGTTCATATAGGTGACATAAATAAAGCAACCCCGGCCTTTTCTTTAAGGTTACGTTTGGTTAGTGGAATGTAGTGGGAAAATGTGGTAAATTAGATAGAGGGAATAATTTTCCCATGTTTGATTGGTGGAATCTAATTTTAAGTGGGAATGACATTCCCATTCATGTGGGAAAGTGGTGGGAATGGCATTCCCACTTAAAAGGGTGGGAAAGTTAACTTTCCCATGAAAGCGTTACTATTTTTATCTTGACTTTCCTCTTATACCCTCAAATTTTAATGACTTTTCTCTTATACCCTCAAATTTTAATGGCTTATTAACAATTTAACCTTACCAATTTTTTTTGGAATGTAAGCTTGGGGTAAGGTTGAACTTTGCACACCTTGAGAATGTCAGATTTTGACGTTAACCAAACATAGTAATTTGATTCCCAAAAAACAAAAAATGTACACTTTCCCACTAAAATAACATTCTCAGGAAAGAAGTACGAATGATATTCCCACATGATATCTAAGATACCACGAACCAAAAGCAACCTAAGTTTTTAGTTTGTTGAATTCACTAATTCAGTCTAAAATGTTGAATCAAAATGAGGCTATTCATATATAGTCCATGAACACTCTGCATATATATTAATAGAAAAACATAAACATGTTTATAAAGAATAGATGTTTAACTTATATATCTACTATATATATATATGATCCCTGTAATCTGGAGAAATGAAACAAAACTCTTCATTTATCCAATACAGAAGTTTGAAAAAAAAGAGAAACAAGAAGGAAGAACTTCACTAATTTACAGCATTTTTCGGTTAATTAAACAATATCAAAGCTTCAACCGTTAGAAAAATATTAGCACACTGTTAGAGAAAGGTCTAACAGTATAAACTACTAGTCTCCTAAATCCAATTTATTGATTCAAAAGCTTATTAGCCAATTAAATACGTAGTTAATTGGCTAAGCCTATAAGTAGGACTGCAGCTGCCAAATTTTGCAAAGAAACAAAAGAAGCAAGAATTTGGCAGTTATTTATTGGATACTGTAAGGAAAATTAGCAGTACTCCCCATGAATGAAGATGAAGTCCTCTTAACGAACCTGCCTTTCATTCTAGGCCTTTTCTCCGCATTCAGCTTCCTTACTTCATACCTTATCTTCTTCGAAAACAATCTCGTTCTTCGCTTCTCTCGGTACCTTGATACCCTTGCTTCTCTTTCTCCATCTGTATTTCCTCTTGCTTGATTCAGCTGGCTGTATAGGCCTCCATTCATATAATGACCCTCTTTTGCATTTGAGCCCTGGAGTGTGCCACAAGTTTCAAATTAATAATTAGGCCTATGAATACGCACTATAAATAATGTACTTGATGATTTTCATGCGCTTCGGTGAGCAGAATTCAAATCCTGACAATCTCAAGTATGTGATATAAAAAAGGAGCTTTCCCTATATATGACCGAATTAGCAATGAATTCGCGATGTTTTATTAGTATAAATTATTAGTAAAAGATCAATTTGAACAATTGAACTTTGTTAGAGCAATTGTATTTGCAAAGAATTAGGTAAATTGAAGGAATTCAATTAATTAAGGGTATATGTATATATGTGCATAGGAAGTGAATAGTACCATGAAGTCATCAGGGTTGAATTCTGGTCTGCTTCCTGTTGTCCAAGGAGATCCATGGCTGGCCCAAGCAGTGATAACCGACTCATAATTAAGGCTCAAAAGCATCTTCCTATTCATCTCCGCCTTACTTTTTTCATTCTTTATTTCCATCTCCGCCGCCGCAGCCACCGACAGCTTCTCCTCTTCGTCATCATCAAACAAAGGTGATTCATAATCAAAACTCCAGTTTAAAGCAGATGTCAAACCTTCCACATCTTCTTCATCTTTAACTTTCACCATATGGTGTTCATGGAAACAAGTAGTGTCGTCGAATTGTTCACAAAAACCAGTAGTAGTAGTAGTAGTGTCGTCGAATTGTTGTTTGCTATCTAATAATTCAATCCCTTTGATGTCACAAGTAGTATCTTCTTCATCAAGTCCTAATAAGCTCTCAACATCGGCAGCAAACTCAGCAAGATCTATATCCGATGGTAAAAGCCCATGTAACCCATCATCGACTTCGTTGAGCATAGCAACTTCGTCGCCATCACTGTGCGAAGGCATATGACATAACTCTGCATCAAAAGGATCGAAAACCGGAACCCTGCAAAGCAGTTGCTCTTCTGTTTCATCAACTGACCCATCTTCGCTACCAAGCTCAGGAACAAGAGGATCAAATGGATTCGAATTCAATAACTTGGTCCCCTCTCCTTTCGACTTATTGTTATGTCTGGGAGTTCTTGCCTTTCGAGTGAAACCTTGGTGCCATGCCGGTGGAGCATCTTTGCTATTACCATGGAATTTTGACGAAGACGAGGTTTCAAGCCGAACCCTTTCATGTCTGCTGGCTAATTGATTAGCAGAGTGGACTGAAGTATCACAAGCTTGGCAAAGGAAGGCGTCGTCAGCCGCACAATACCACCGTGCACGCTTCCGCAAACAACCGTCGCAAGCTCTCACCGTCTTGCCACCCATGGCATTCGCTGCTTTCTTGTCTGTTATCATTGGATTCAGAATTAATCAAACTGAAAAAACCAGAACAAGAAACTGCTGGCTGATGAAAATGAAAATTTATAAAGGAAAAATTGGGAGCACCCAATTGCAAGTTTACATTGTATTTATTTTGGGGAGGGCATGGTTCAATAATTGGTGCTTTGAGAGGTTAGTTTTAGTGTGGTTTTCAAGTAGCGTGTGACCCTACCTTCAACACTTTTGGTTTTTGTTATACTGCAAAGTTGGGACAGTGGGATGCTGTGAGAAGTATGTGTTTTCAATTGCGCTTTTTGGGACCCAGAAATTGGGCTTATCTCAGTGTTTATTGGCTGAAATTTTCATGTTCATCCTAAATTCTGAATTCTCATTGGTTATTTGTCAAATTTGAGGATTCCTTATGGGCCTACAAAGGAATGGGAGAGAATAGGTAAAGATGGTGGGCAAATGGGTATTTCGTTTTCATCCATTTCCTTCCATTTCTGTCTCTAACATCTTGAATATGACCTTTTTTTGTTGCTATCATATATGTTTATCATTCTGTTAAAAAGAAACCTGTAAAAACTTAACAAACTGTCAAACATGGCGGTCCCCTGCCTTTCAAGGTAGCTTTCTAGCTTTCAAATTTTTCATGTGGTTGCTATCAACTCTCTCTCTCTCTCTGCAAATTGCAAAATCAACCCACAGTCACACACACGCCTATGGCCACTTTCCTCCAGTTAATTTGCATAAAAAGGCAGACAATCAACAACACCCTGCAGGGACTTGGCAATCAGCCATATATTCTTTTAACTCTGCTGCAGCTATTGCAAAAAAATTTTTATTGGTTTATTAGCTTTTTGCCTCAAACTATAACACCAAAGACATTTTGCTCTCTTTATTTCAAATCGCGACAACTAGACTCAAAAATTTCCAAATTCAAGATAATTAACTTCCTAAGCTTTCCAAATTTAGGACAACTTATTTCGATATATGGGACAAATTGTCTTTAATTTTAAGAGTTTAGTGGGTAAATTGTCTCAATTATAATTTTAGGTGCAAAGTATCATTAGCTCCATAGTTTAGGGGACAAAAAGACTAATTAACCATTGTTTATTTGTTTCTCCTCTTCCCTCGAGAATTTCCAAAGAAACCTTAGCCACATATATGCTAATTCAGTTTCATATATAGTGATGGATCATAGATGTGAAAGTGAAATCAAATCAGCTTTGATAGGAAACATAGAATTTCAAGCATACAGTTACAAAGATTATTATAGTATTATTATATATATTATTACATCAATTACATTATTTTCCATAGGTGTAACCATCAAGTTCGAAAATTTCTACAATGAAAGTAAAATTAGAGATAAACTCAAAAACTCTGCTTTTAATGCTCTTTATTTTTTGTTAGAGATGTCACTGTCATTATTCGTCACAGGTCACAGAGACTTAATTAATAAACATAATGACTATACTGATCATATAGATTATTATAAATTATAATTAGATTAAAGATTGTTATTTATAAAATATAATTATTGCGAAAGAAAGCAGGGAAGATGGCAAAAAAAGAGAAAAGAAAAGAAAAGAAAGCAGGGAAGAAACGAGCTTTTTTGGACGGGAAATAGTGAAAACCTTGTTCCAAAACAAGTAAGGACAAGATTTGGAATGGAAAATTGCTCCGGTTTTGAGTGTCGTAAATCCAATCGGAACGGACACAACCTAAGGGGGCGTTTGGTTCATGGAAGATGCTCTTAGAGAATTAAGATTCCCATGAAGTGGATTCCGATGTTTACATTACCATAATATCACCCCAAATCTTGTTTGATTGGAATTCCCGAGATTCACCTGTTTGGTTGGGAGTAATAAATTGCATGCAAAATGGTTACATTACGTATTTACCCCTGGTAGTAGACAAACCAAAAATTTGTCGAAGGCATAAGCTAAGCTACATTGTAAACTACTTGCCACCAACTCAAGCTCATTCAAACAAAATACAAATTAAAACACAAATTAGTTTAGAACTAATTGAAAGCATTTCATTCCATCAGATTATGAACTCCATCCAACTGTTTTCTGCCATACTAGAACATATAAACAAAAGATTAATGAATTCTTGGCGGCCACTTTTAAATTAAGTCATGAGCATCAATTTCTATCTAGTGAAAGCATTCACAGATAAACAACCTACCTAACAAAATATTTGTTATTAAAAAATTGATGTTTGCTACCATACTTACTTTCCTAAAAACCCTTCATAAACAAAATGAATTGTTCTTGCTGCCATAAGAACTAATCCCTACCCAAATCATGGAGATCAAATATGGGGTAATAAGGGTTGGTTTTAGACAACTGTTTCAGCACAGTCCCTCATCAACTGTTTAGGAAGGCCAAAGAAGGTGTCAACCTTGTGAAAATCCTTCAAATTGTGGTCACCAGCATCCATCACATCCTTGTTTGTGAAGCCCTCCAATTGCATTAGGGATGTAAATGTGTAGTAGATTATAGGGTACCTGACACTACCCGACCCGATTAAGTAGGATTAGGGTATTGTATAATCGGAATAGGGTAGGGTATGGGTAGTAGTTTTAGTACCCGTGACGGGTTCGGGTAGTGACCTTAAGGTACCCACTACCCGAACTTGGTTACTAATTAATTGTTTTAATATTAAATTTTTATTTATATATTATATTTTTACTTAAAAATTACTCATAATCAACCTAATTAAAAATTGTTTATGGTTACAAATATAACTTTAAACTATGTTTTACAATAATACAAGTTAATTTTAAAGAAACTCATTTAATTTTAATTAATTTATTATTATTTAATTATAATACAAAAAAATATTCGGGTTTTTTTTTTTCGGATTCGGGTAGTTAACGGGTAATTATATTTTATACGGATAGGGTACGGGTAGTTATTTTGAAAAATAATCGGGTAGTTATAGGGTTCAGATACCCTAGAAAATAATAGGGTTAGGGTACAGGTACCTCAAAATTCGTGGTTACCCTACCCATTGACATCCCTAAGTTGCATTATCTCTTCAAATACACTCATCCTTCTATCACCCCCAGCATCTTCCTTCTCAAAAAAGCTTACAATTCCCTCAATGTGCCTATTTGTTTCCTTGTACACACCCACATAGTCATGAATCCTGCAACCAAATCAGATAATCCATCATTAGACCTTATCCTCTTCTTATTTGTGACAGGCTTCCCACTTGGAGCAGCATTTGATGCATCATGCATCTCCACATCAGCATCTCTTGTTCCATTCTCTTCTCCAACAGTAGGATGTTCCTCAACATCCTCTTGTGCATCTTCATACTATTCTTTTACAGAAACATTTTCATTAGCATCATTAATTCTCCTCAGCATCAATGTCCTTGACAACATCAGCAGGGGTCTCAGCAGCAGCACCAGTGGCTCTGTCCTTGCCATAGATGATTCCAAGCTTTTCATGATGGGGGAAACTTTTGTTCCTCAGACCAGATGCATATGAATGACTCTACAAAAGGAAAACCAATGTTTAATTAGGTTATGAACTATATAATAAAGTACATAAGACATTCAAAAAAATTAGTAGAACCTTAGAAGACTTAACCTTAGCCCATCCATCATAAACATTTTTTTAGCAGTGAGACACTTGTCTTGATCATTCCATCCAAAGCTACTGCCTATGTTGAGCATTTCATGGATGACATGGTATTGCCTCTTGAGAAGCTTAGTTCTTGATTCAATGTGGGGAGCTGCCTCTATACGTGCCTCAAGAAGCTTAATTTCCAGCATCTTCTCAAATTGATTCAGGAAACCATTTTTACTTCGACCATTTTCCAGCATTTCATCCATTTTTTACCTTTCAAAGTTGAATCGGTACTCATCTCCATCAGAGCATCTACCAGAATTGTAACCTCCTTACTTGACCACTATCTCTTTGTTGCATAACTTTTACTTCGAGCTTTCTTTGCAATGGTTTGTAACCGGTTTCTGTAACCTAGATTTCAGGACTTTTCTCCTTCCTCTTGGCTTGTGTTGCCCATAATCTTACCTTTCTTAGCCTTGCCCTCCATTTGCAGCTTCATGATCAAAGTCAATTTGAACATAAAAATTGTTAAAGAATATATGTAATTAAAATTACTCCCTCTGTCCCTAAATATAAGTTCCCTTCTAGAAGCTTTCTTTATCCCAAATTATAAGTTCCATTATCAAACTCAATGCATATTTAAGTTATTTCCAAAACTAGCCTTGAAAGTGGTAAGGTAGTGAAGAAAGTGAGTAGGAGGAGAGAGAATGGGTGGGGGAAAGAGGATAGGGGTAAAAATAGAAGAACAAGCTAAAAGTATATAAAATTTTGAGCCTCAACTAACTTTCTTAATCTTGATGATATAGTTAAAAGGGACTTATATGGGACAAAGAGAGTACATATCAGAAAAGAACACATTAATGAATTCATTTAACATCTCAAATTAAGTAAACATCAAACATCACAAATGATACAATATCCAACGTATTTAATCATACAACAAAGTTTGAATTAACCTAAATTATACGAACATGTCCCAAATTCAGGTTAAAGACCAAGTTGTTCAATAACATCACAAATAATACAAATTATGACACTGATTAAGGAAATTAATTAATTATCTCAAGCCAACTAAGAATTGAACATTTCCTCAACCAGATTGTCCCTCCATGCAGTCCACTAAGTACTTGTCTCACACTGCCTTATGAAATCATCATCATTTTCATCAACTTGTTCACCATCGGCAACATCAACCACATTTTGCATAAGATCAAGTGGCATATCGGACCTTATGAAGTTATGTAACAAACAACATGCAAATATAATCCTACATTGGGTCTTTGTTGGATAGGAGGACTTATCCCTTAAAATTGCCCATTTAGCCTTCAAGATGCCAAAGTACCTCTCAATGCAGTTCCTTGCTTAAGAGTGTTTCATATTGAAATATTCTTAGATAGTTTGAGGTTGGCTACCATGCCTTTATTCACTCAAGTGCTACCTCTGCCCTCTATAAGGTGCCAAAAATCCTTCTCCATTTGTGTATAACATCACACAAATAGAAATTGCCTATATTCCCAAATACAGATGTAATTAATAAGCTTTATCACCCACATAACAACTAATCCTAAGTATTAAACTAGATAAGTAAATACCTTGTGGTATTTTCAACCCATTCTTCCTATTAATTGCATCCCTCAAAACTTTAGCATTAGTTGCAGAACCTTCCCAACCTGATAATACGTAGATGAATTGCATGTTTGGGTTACAAACACCCAAGACATTGGTAGCAATTTCACCTTTCCTGTTTTGATACCTAGGTCTATTCCCTGATTCAACATGAACTTTAATAAAACTGCCATCTAATGCACCCAATCAACCCTATAACTCAAAACAAAAAATTTAGAATTTGTTAATATCTGGTATATCTAAACAAACCCCAAACCATTGACAAAAAAAAATCTACTTCTAATTACCTTGAACCACTTTTATCTATGATCATAGCAGTTTTCATCAATAGGTTATGGCTTTACAAGCAGGATGTTGTGGAGCCTTAACAGAGAGTTTAATACAACATGGAGGAAATGTCTTGGAACTATTTCACCAGACCTTGCCACTTGGCGTTTTAAGACTCTATTCTTGATATTATGGACAATGATATGCAGAAAACCAATTACCATCTCTTATATACCCATGTTTCTATTTTCTTTAAACTTAGCATGAGTCTTAAGCAGTTGGCACAACTTTGCTAAAGTCCTCTTATCCATCCTACAATTATCAACACACTCTGTATCACTTGGAAAAAACCATTTTGTTCAAGTTAGTTTGCCTTATGTTATGCGTAGCTATAAACTACTCATGTTCATATCTTATTGCCCTCCTAGGATTTCTACCTCTTCTCTTAATAACTAATGCCAAGGCAAGAGACATAAGCATGAAAAACATAGAATTCATCATCCTCAGGAATATGAGGATAGTAACCACATGCATTCTGTCTTAGTGATAATCGAGCCATAACACACCCTAAAACAATAAGCTAAAGTAAGCATGAACTGCATGCATGAAGGTCTGGCATCAAACAAAAAGCAAAAACAATTGTAAACACATAACATACCCAATGCACACAAACAAATTCAAACGGTAACAATTTGACATATTATTCCCAAAGAAAAAAAAGACTAATTAAACGCAAATATAAGTCAAATCAATATAAAAATATAATTTGGCATATATTGCAGTCAATCTCAGCTCAATTTCCAAAACCTTAATCCAATTTCAGAAAATTAATGTTTGAAACCCTAATTTCAGAAAACCCCCAAATTTCCCAAACCCTAGGTCGAATTCCTAAACTGCAAACACAAGAAAGTGCAAAAAAAAAAAAAAACTTTATGACCGAGAAAACTACCAATTAACTCGATATTCAAGTCTAAAAAACAAAACGAAGGAAGAAATACATACAACTCTTGCACTTGTGAACCCACTCCTCAAATCGAGCTACCAGTAGTTATAAACAGGCAAGCGCAACTTGCTTCAGCCAGTAGCTATAAGGACCCACTCCTTAAAGGTTTAATGATTTCTCATTTGTGTTACAAGGTTTTGCTGGCTGAAGCAAGTTGCGCTTGCCTGTTTATAGCTACTGGTAGCTCGATTTGAGGAGTGGGTTCACAAGTATAACCTTTCACCTTCTACCCTAATAAGGACCAAACCTTTCAAATGCGCCAAATTGGGACCAAATCTTTAAAAACTGAGCCAAATGAGGACAATAGCAAACTGGAAAAAGTGATTGGCTTGCACGCATCGTTAAGTTAACGGCTTGTTGACGTGACTATTTTTTATTGGTTGAATTTTAAGAAATAATAATTTTTAAAAAATTAAGGTATTTTTAAATAAATTAATAAAAAAGGAAAAAAGGTAAATAGTAAAAAAAAAGATCTTTTCTTTCTTGATGTAAAAAAAAATATTAAATAAAAAATTAGATGAAATTAGGATTAGGCTTTCATTGATTAGAACAAAAAAAAAATCCAGAGAAATTGAAGTGAAATTTTTTAAGTGTCTTTTCTCTCATTCTTTGTTATCTCTTTCTCTTTTCGGGTAAACTCTTAGTCTTAAACCCATAAATAAAAACCCGTTTTTTTTCCCTTATTTCTGCTCCCAATTGATCTCGACTCTATCATAGACGAGTGAATTCGACTTTCTCAACTGATAATTCTTAAGGTATTCTATTTCTTCAATTTTCTGCAAATCCTCCTTTTGCGTCTTAAACAAAGGCAGCTTTACCTTTACTTTTACCTTTGTCAACATTTGAAAGATTAGAAACAGGTGCTCTATAAGCATTTGAAGATTCTGGAACTATGGCAGAGGCTTGAACAGAACTAAAAGCAATTGTAGAATCCATGGGCTTCCCTTATAACTTAGCTTCGAGCCCCAAATCTAGAAACCAAAATAAAAAACCCAAATCGACAACGCCACAAAACCCTAATTTTTTTATTCCAAATGCCCCAATCATCTAATCCTCAAACCACAATCAAAAATCCCAACGGAAACCTCAAATCCGCAATAACTCCCAACATTTGAAAGCCCTAATCTAGAACAAAATCGATGAAGAAATTGGCTTCGATGAAGCATTTCAATTTTTCAGAGAAATAATTTTTTTCCTTCTATAAGTGTGAAATGCGATTTCACCCTAATCTTAGTTAACTTTCTAATTTTTTTTAAACTTTTTACTAAGTAACCCGGAAATAACAAAGATATAGAGTATTTATCATATTAATATTATAAATATTTCTATTTCTTTTAGAAATTTTTATTTTAATTTCACATTCTGACCTACACGTGTTAATTAATAATTGGTACGCGTTTTACTTACCATGTAGACTACAAGCGCTAACGGGAGCTGACGTTTGTCCTCATCTGGCTTAGTTTTTAATGGTTTGGTCCCAATTTGGCGCATTTGAAAGGTTTGGTCCTTATCCGACTAAAAGGTGAAAGGTTGGGTCCTGATTTGGGCAATTAGCCTTAAAAAAAAAAGATGAAATCCACTTAAAAATTGATGAACATAGATGAAAGCAAAGAGAAGAAAGGGGCTACCTAGAGTTTCTGTCTGAAAATATGAAGAGAAATGAGAGGTTTTTTCTTTCATTTAGGAGCTTGGTAGGTTTGTAATTTTAGGCAAAATGGAGGGCACTGTCGTCCAGGAAGGTTAAAATATGAGGGAAAAAGAGGGAAAAAATACACAAATTCCCCTGGAATCTCACAATATCTAATAGCCCCATGGGTATCAGATTCCCGGTAATCTGACCAAAAATCTGATGTGGCAGCCATTTTCCATTCCCCTGTAATGTTTCTAAACCCTGAACCAAATGTGTTAATAACACATTACAAAGGCCACATTTCCTGAGTTCTCTGATATAAACCCAAACCAAATGCCCCTAAATAACAAGAACAAGAGTATATTTGTCTCAAACCCCAAGGCAACTGCTGGTGCCTGAACCAACAACTTGTATGCGCTTAGTCCTCTGCTACGAAAAGTCCCCAAGAACTAGAAAAAATGGTTAGAGTTGCAGTCAAACTCAAGACCTTTGCTTGCTATATATAAAGGTACCTTTCAAAATTTTTAAGACAAGTTTTGAAACGGAAATTAAGAGAAAAGCATGGAATTGAACATCCATCGATATATCCGATATATGTACCCCTCGATATAAATATTCAAAAAAATTCAATGTCACGAAATATCCATTGATATATCTGTGTATTCGTGGATATTTATCATTTTATTCAAATATCTGTAAATATCTATATTAAATTAAATTAAATTAAATTTATTTATAGATTGAAAATATAAGCGACATTTTGATAAATGTTTTTCATGTTTTCATAAATATTAACTATCAAAGTCTTTTTTCCACTAAATTATGTTAATATTAAGTACCAACAATTGGTTAGTTTAAGATTCGACTTTTTTTTCTCATTATGTAAGGTCTCGAACTCTTAATTAAGTCTATGTAATTGATGGGGCTTTTAATTGAACAAATTTTGTAACGACGGGTCCTAATTTGAGCTTTTTTTAATAATAAGCACTACAATGACTAGTTTTGCAAATATTGAACCCTTAAATGAACAACTATAGCCAAAAGCAATGTTAAAGATTCCCTCGCAGCACATGACTTACTATTTACCTATGAAATGGTCTGATACTCTAAATGATTGGATCATCAGTTTCGTCTGATATGTTTCTATATTATCAAGTTCAACAACAGACTTATAACGAGTATCAAGTACAACAACCACAAGTGTATTATGTGAATGGTTATCAAAATTATATGTCATGGACTGAATATTATTTAAGAATTCTAGGGGAAGATTGTATATCAATGGCAAGTGGAAGCTATGATAGTGGTAACTACGATAGTAGTGATTTTGAGCATCCGAGAAATTCAATGTGGTATTGATGTATTTCTACTTTGGTATTTTAAGAACTAATTGGTTGTATTGTAAAACTCTTTTTTTTTTGTTAAATTCTCAATTATTGTTGGTTCTTGTGTCCCCATGAGACATTAATGTACTTAAATCATTCTCACTTTTGCATCTAATAAATTGATTTTTATTGTAGCGTGCTTTCATTTTTACAAGAATAAAGGAAGGTATAAATGAAATTTTATATTTGATGAACACATATTATAAATACTTTTCGTGGTCAAAAATATTTAAAAAATAAAAAAACAATGTCTGGATATACTATATTTCTCATATTATGACTCTAAAATATGTGAAAATATGTAAATAAACATTGGCATAAATTTCTTTCCAAAATTCAAACGTTTACTATAAATATTTGTTGTTTTAGTTCATTTTTGACTAAATTTTGAAATTGTAATATCCATTGATATATCTGTCGATATATTCGTTTGATATCTGTACCGAAATTTATAACTCCTTGGAGAAAAGTAATATAAAAATTGTTCTAATTCTCATTCCTAACACTTTAAAACGGGTTTTGACACAAGTAATATGGTCAATAAAGTGGCTTCCACGGGAAACAACTCCTGACACAACCGACGCTCATCGGACACGATAAATGAGGACTGTTGGATTTCGAGACGAATTATCTTGTCGGTTACTCTTGCATAAAAGAAAATTCGGTTAAATCGTAATGACCGATATACCTTTTTTATGGGTTTTTCTCGTCACTTAATTATCAATAGAAAATAAAAGAAAATTATATTATAACGCGCCTGTGTCAGAACAAATTTCACCTAAATGTTACTGTCATCGGGCCCACAAATTGCACCCTTCTATCAGCCATTCCCCTCTAATTGGCATATATATTATATTATACCTTATATACCTACTATTATTTGAATGTACATGTGCCCTAATTGGATGCTATTTGGCACTTCAGTTGTGTGACAAGTGTCAATTAGTGAACCCATGTTACTTTTGCGAAGACTTTATATTTAGCTCTTAAATTAGTGCTCACTTTAAGACTAAATTAATTCAATTCATTATTAAATAATCAAATTGATTTTCTAAATAATAAGGATGTTGATTAATTGAATTACTTTAAAAAAAGGGTTGGGTAGAGAATTGATTTTGATAATTAATAATTAATAATGATAATAATTAAATAATTCCATTAAAATGGGATGCAATTTTTTTATAGGAATAGAAGCTTTTTACCAAACTATACCACTTAAAAATCTTATTTCTCCAATATATAATAATATATTTAAACTTATTCCCCAAACTATAATAATTACCAAAACCTAAGCTTACATGTCTTTTCTTTTCTAAATAAAAATAGAAAAAACTAAAGTTATAACAGTAAGACACAATATATAAGTATGTTGTTCAACTATTTTGATTCCCCCATCTTGTCTTCTCTCCTTCAAGACTACTCCTTCAGCTTCTTTATCTAGCCCAAGCCTGTTATCCACGAACGCCCAAAGACTGCAAAGCCTAAAAGAAGATATTACTGTTATGGATCCGCTTTCATCCACTAATCACACCTCGAAAATGATTAGTAGCGACTCCCAGGGTACGAACCCTACTGTTAACGACTCATCCTCTCAGGTAGTCCTTGGCAAGTCTAAAGAGGTTTGATAATACACAATTAGGTATAGTTCTTGATGGAAGCAGAGGTTTATAATACATGTTCATGTTATTTCCAAGTATCATCAACTTCTGATGGTGGGTCAAGTTGTGGCAGAATTGGTGATTTTAGAACCTCTAGTGATGGCAATTATTAATTAAACTGACAAGTACCGGTATACTAAGCACATTTTCTTCTCATCCCTTGCATATCCGATAAGTCTAATGATATTAGGGTGATTATGGAGTGGTAGAAACCTTTTCTCTGCCTCCCATTCTTTCTCACGCTTAGCCAATTCTTTCTCATTTTCAATATCGTGGGAGCTTTTTATAGCCAATTTATGAACAATCTCATTATTTTCATCTAGTACCTAGCCCATATGCACCTCACCAAATGATCCCCATGATATTTTTGTTTGAAAATTTCTTGTGTGATAAAGCATATGCTCTCCCTCAAGTTCTATAGGGTCTGTCGAGAGAAATTGTGAGAAAATGATTAGTTAAATAATTAACATATATGTGAGACGATCAATAGATAGAAATGAAAGTAATCAGTGTCCCTTACCATGGTCATCATCAAGATTTTTTATAAGTTGATTGTACTCCCTTTTGGTCGCTTGGTGTTGAAGAGGCTTCTGGAGATCCAATTATATAATTAGTAAATATGGAGATGGAAATATTAAAGTAGTATCTTGTAAAATTTAATTATATACCTCATCAATATCGGAATCTGAGCTAAATATGGGTGTGTCCTCCCAAAAAGATTCCAGATCATCAGTTGGGACACAGGATGAGGATGAATCATCACCACTACCGTATTTTGTTGGGAAAACGTGGTGGGAAAAACTAAATTTTATTAGAAGCTCTTTAATTATTGACACTTGCACTAAACACGACTCTTTTGCTTGCTACTTGACACCTTACACACTCTAGCTCACTCACGCTCACACACTACAACACACTCTAGCTCACTCCACTACACACTACACTAATTGGCTAGCCTATGCTCCTATTTATACTTGACAAAGTCGGTGTAATTAAACGACTCAATCTAGAAAATGATAATATTCTTTTCAAAGTCGGTTATAAATTCTAGAGCCAACCTTATAAATATCTTTGCTTAGTTGTTCTACTAGTTTCTAGAATATCTAGACATTTCTTAACCGACTTGCTTAAGCTTTTAATTACTAGAATTTTATAAGTATGTCGTTTAACATTTTTCTAGAGTAGTCATTGTAGTTCCAACACTCCCCTTCAATGACTACTCTCTCCAATTGCTAGTCTTGTAGTCATCATGTGTCGTCTTTTAAATTCTTTGGCTTTGCTAGTTTCTTCTTTCATAGCCTCACTCCACTGCAGTTTCTTAGACGCCTCTGTCAAGCTCGTTTTTTCAATTAAGGCAGCATTGGCATACTTTGGATTTGGTTTTTTCTGTCTCGATGATCTTCGCGAAATTGGTTAAGCAACTTGTTCTTCAACTTCCTCTTCACGAGATGACCTATCTTCATTATGAGCTTTTATTGCAGACTGCTCAACTGCAGGTTCTTCAATTTCCTCTTGCCTTGGTAAAGCCTCGGGTTGCTCGTCAATCTTCTCTTGTAACTTTTCTTCAATTTCATTCGAATCTGGCAACAACACTGGCGACCACCACAAAGATGCCTCATCGAACACAATATTTTTTGATACGTAGCACCGGTCAGTTGTTGGTCTAGCTCTTACCCATGACGAATTCAAGCAAGATAATTAGGTGAATTTCTCCACCCCAGGAGGCTTGGCCTCAACCTTCAAATCTGATTCTAAGGAAACTTGGAAAGAAATTTTCTTCCCTAACAATCCATTCGATTGTTCAAGGACAAAAGCCCTTGGTTAGATCCAAGAAAGCAATCCAATATTTCATCCCATTGTTCGAATGGTTACGAAAATAAAATCTGGAATCACCATTACCAGCCTTGCAATCCGTCAAGGCAATTATTTAAAAAGATTAGTGACCACTGTTGCCTCTGTTACCTTTACTTATTTTTTTTTAACTAATTCTACAATATGTTAAGTCATATTAAAAAAGAAACAAATTAAGTTGAATTGTGACGCTGCTTATAACAACCAGTCGGGGTTGTCCTCTCTAGGTGTGGTGCTTCGAAACAATGCTGATGATGTTCTTGCTAGAGGCATTAGTAGTGTGGAAGGGGTCGATAGTGTCTTACATGCCGAATGTATGGCTATCTTATTTGGGCTCGAGACTGCATGGAAGCAAGTCTACAAGAATTTGCTTGTTGAATCTGATAGTACTAAACAGGCAATTGAGGAGATTAGGAAGGGTAAGGATTCATTGTGGATGGGTGCTCATTAAATCCATGATATCTTAACTCTTTCGATTCAGTTTGATTTTATCTCCTTTGATTTTGTTAGAAGGGAGGTTAATGTACTAGCTCATAATATTGCAAAATCTGAGTGTAGGGTGGGTGCACAATAGGTATGGGTAAGTTATTTACCTTCGTATATCTATAATCCCTCTCCTTCATGAAATGAATAGAAAGCTCCGAATTTTCCTTTAAAAAAGTAATTAATATGAAATTTAAAGAAAATTGAGAAATTCTTTTTAATAGGAGTTAGCCGTGTTGATCGAACACTTTAATGTAAAACTCAAAGGTTAGTCGGATGCTTTAATCACATCAAAAAATCTTTCATCCAAATGCCTAGTCCCATCACCAGGGGCGGAGGGAGGGGGTCGTGAAAAATCTAACTTACATATGTTATACTCTTAACAAAATTGGTAAAATTTTTCTTTAGCCCCCTTAAAGTTGTAAACTTTGGCCCCTCTATTTTTACATAATTGTTTTCTGTATAGTAAAATTTATATTTTTATCAATATTAATCTATCTTTTCACTTATAATTTAGTTTTTGGAATAAGTGATTTAATTATTAATTATAGTTAATAATTATTTTATATATTTAATAATGCACCGAGAGTAACAAAAGAACCTATAATATTAAATGAAATATTTTGCATATGAAACAAGTGCAGTATCCCCCCCCCCTTCTTAAAGTTGTAAATTTTGACCTCTCTACTTTTACATAATTTTTTTTTATATAGTAAAGTTTATATTTTTATCAAGGCTAAAAGTTCAAATAGGGGCCTAACCTTTAGGGAAAAGGTCATTTAAGAGTCTAACCTTTCAATAAGGTCAAATAAGGGCCTAACATTTTCGATTTGGGTCAAATAAGGACAAACCGTTTAAGTTGACAGTGCGTGTATAACCCTATTGTTAAGGGCGCGTGAAGTGTCCAGATGTTGACACGTGGCAGTCCATGTTGTCTTAGCCGTTTGATAACAAGTGAAAAAAAGCAAATTAAAAAAGAAAATTAAAAGACATTTAAATTCTTTTTGACAGACTAGTTTCACGATTTTTTTTTGGTTGAAATAGTTTCACGATTTCAACAACGCCAAAAAACCAATTCCTTATTTTCTTTAAAAATTCGATTCAAAAAACCTGATGGACTCGATTTCTATTTGAGAAAAATTCGTTAAAAACCTCATTTTCCTCGATTTCTCGTTTGGGAGCACTCTAGCTTTCGATTTGTTCATTGCATCGATGAGATCGTAAGCGTTGAATCGAGGTCGATTAAGGGCTATAGTTTCTTCTGCTCTGTAATTTGAGGTTAGTTTAAACATATTCAATGTTTATTTTGTTGTTTGGAGATGATTAATCATGCGATGATTTGGGGTTTTGTGTAACCTAAACCTAGTTAATAAAATTAGGGTTTGGGAATTGGGTTTTCGTGAAATATGGAGATTTTGAGTATGCTTTCATCACTTGGTTTATTGTTTAATGAAATAAATCGAATATTTAAAGAAGTTGTGTTGTATTGAATCCGAATATATATTAGGGTAATTAGGGCTTGGGAATGGGTTTCACGAATTTTGGGGATTTTGAGTATGTTTTCATAAATCGAATATTGAAAGAAGTTGTGTTGTATTGAATCCGAATAGAAAGTAGCGGTTGCATGTTTGTTGCAAATTGTCATTTAGTTGGGGGTTTTCATACAAATTTGGTTTTATTCAATTATTTGCTGGTTGTAAATAAAAGTTTTGGGTTTTCATATGTATATGGTGTTTATTTGCTGGTTGTTTATGGTGATTAGTGCATACTTTGAATCTTGTCTTATTGAATGTTTGGCAGAATGGCATTTTTTCAGGGTCACAACCCCTCCAAGACTGGCAAGGGAAAACAGAAAGCCCCATGGAAATTGTTGAGTCCTTAATGCTAGTGTTTAGGGTCTAATAATGATCTAGTGGGTACTCCAAGTCTTTTGTAAGGAAGCAATGTTTAATTATCTGACTTAAACAAGTTCCCCCATTTTGTTTCTCGTTTTTGTTTTATAGAATATTTGCTTTCTATTTTAGTTTGTGTTTTTTTATTTTAATAAAACAAACTAAACCCATTTACTCATTAAAAGACACCATTTACTCATTAAATATATACTTAACGTGACACGTCAGCGCGCCGTTTGGTTTAACGGCGCTTGTTCCACATTTATCCTGACAAAATCTGTTTTGTCCCTATTTGACCCAAATCGAAAAGGTTGGGCACTTATTTAATCCTATTGAAAGGTTGGGCCCTTAAATGACATTTTCCCTAAAGGTCAGGCCCTTATTTGAACTTTTAATCTTTTATCAAAATTTTTCACTTATGATTTAGTTTTTAGAATAAGTGATTTAATTATTAATTATAGTTAATAATTATATTATATATTTAATGATACATCGAGAGTAAACAGAAGAACCTATAATATTAGATGAAATATTTTTCATACCCTCCCCCCTCCCCCTAGCTGACAATTCTGGCTCTGTCGTGCTTATCACCCTCATTACTCAAGGTTCATCTTAGGATGGCAATGGGACACGCCGGGCACAAAGAATTCCTCATCCAGTCATCCGCACCCATCACACCTAAACTTACTTGAAAACCACACCCCGGCCCACCCTGCTATGGGTTTTAGAATTTTACTACCATCTCCCCTCCCACGGATGTTTCAAATACTCCACCCAATCCCCCTTGTCCTGACCCTATATAATTTGTTTATCAAATTGTATTTAATAAAATATTAACAAAATAAATTACTTATATTTTTTTGTTAATTTTAATAAGTAGTAACTATAATTTAATTTTTTATAATCTTAAATGTCAACTTACATGATAATATATGATTATCATCAATTTAAATGAAATGAAACTATATCATAAATATACATTAATATTTATTAAAAAAATCCCACCCCCACTTTTCAAAGAAAAATTTAAAAAAGAAAAAGTCGCCCTGTTTGGGACGGATGGTGCGATACCCATGGGACAATTCGGGTTTGCCATTTCTATCAACTTCTAGCTTCATCTTTAGAATGAGAAATTGTCAGGATTTTGACTCAAATCCTAGTTAGATTTGGATTGAGATTTTTTTTTAGGCCTATTGCTTGGTGGACAAATAGACTTGATAAACAAGAATCCTAGTAGGTAAGAGATTCTTGGAGGCTAAGTTTATGCTAGTATAAATAGAGAGTTTCTCTATAGGTTTTGTATGCTTGGAGAAGAAATGTAGTCTAAGGGTTAGATTTGGGTGGAGGCACCCCATAAGACAAAAGGGTGGTTCTTATGGGTGTGTATGATTGTTTGGTTTGGTAGATGTGATGATGGATTTGTAGAGACCGAGCGAGAGTGATCAAATAGAGACCGAGCGAGAGTGCTCAAGATTGTTTGGGTTTGGTTTATGTTTAATTGTTAGATTGGGTTGAGAGATTGAGTGAGAGTTATTGATAATTATGTGTTGATGTAATTTTCTATAACTAGTGGATTTCTCTTCTCCGTGGACGTAGACCAGTTCAGTGCCGAACCACGTAAATTTATTTTTGTCTTGTGTGAATGATTTATTGTTTTAATTGCTTCTGCTTGCATGATTAATTTGATAGATTATAGTTTGGGATATCCGGGTTACAACAGAAATAAAGTTTAGAATGACTAAGGCTTCGTTTAGTAGAACGGTGCGGTAGCGGTGCGGTAGCAGTGCGATTGACACTGTTTGACAACTGTATATATAGATGGGATTATTAGAGCAGCGATTGGTCCCAAAACGATGGTGAAACGGTTACAAATAAGAAGTCTAAGTCATGTACCATATGTTGATCCCACCTCACATGCTCGTAATCTCTCCTTTCCTACATTTTTAAGATAGTTTAAGGCCAAAGATCATTGTAGTACATTAAACCATATATATCCAAATTATATATTTTCCTAGATCCTTAAGAGTATGTTTGGTTGGGAGGAAAGAAATAGGAAGGAAAGGAAATAGCAAGAGAAAGGAAATAGGGAGGAAGGGAAAGGAAGTCATATTTCCTCCATCATGTTTGGTAAGAAGGAAAGAAATTAGAAGAGAAGTACCAAATTAATTTTTTCCCTTGTTTGGTATGAATGAGAAATGAGAGAGAAGGGAACTTTATTTTTTACAAAATAACTATTTTATACTCTTTCTTTTCTGTTTTATATTTATGTCAAATTGACTAGTTTTTACCCTTATCCTCTATTTGTTTAATTTTTTTTGTCCCTCTTTTTTTAATAATATTTATTTATATTCTATTAAACATATTTTTATCACATATACATTGTTCAAGTAAATAATTCGTATATATCTAAAAAAAAAGTAAATAATTCGTATACAAATTCACTATTCTTTCTGGGCAAAAGATAATTTATTATTTTTACTCTCATTCACTCTCTATTTTAAAGTTGAAACTTTAATAAAATCTGATCATTTATAAATAGTCTTAGGATAACAAAAAAAAAAGATTTTTCATATTTTATATTAACGTATATACCTTATTATACACTCTCTTACTTTTCTAAACTTTTTTTTACTAATATATTATCTTTGAGTAACAAGATCTTAAATAAAATTAAAAATCTCATTGAATCAATTTAAAATGGAAAATAAAAATTGTAAACCAACGTTATTATGAAAAATCTGATCATAATTTCTATCCAAATTCCAATACCAGATCAGTCATCTAAAAAAGAAACCAAAATTAAAGAAAGAAAAAAAAACGAAACAAATATAAGGAATTAATAGGTGGGACCAGTTACCATAGTTACCATTGTAGTTTGACAAAATTTTAAAGGTTATAATTGTCTTTTCAAATGCAAAACCAATTTGTGTAGTTATTTCCTTGGCACTTCCGCCCAATTTTGGACGGAAACAATTCACCGGAAATGGAGCTCCTATTTCCACTCCATTTCTCTCCTATTTCTTTCTTTAGGTCCATTTCTTTGCTACCAAACAGGAGAAGGTTGCTTTTCCCTTCCCCTTTCCTTCCGCACTACTTCCTTCCTCAGTATTTCCTCTCTACCAAACACACTCTAAGTCAAGCTGCTCCCGAAAATCTTGCCAAGATCACAATATGATCAATTTATGTCATATGGTCAAATTTTCTTTCTTCCCCTAATTTTCCCCATTGATTCGTTAATGTCAACATGATGATTACTTTTGAGTTGCAGCAAATTAAACTGCCCAGACGCGTATAGTTTTGTGTATGGAAAGTATGGTTAACATCTAAAGGATATATACATGTCGAAAACAATGAAAGAATCATAGTACGAATTGTTGTTGTCAAGTTGATGAGGATGTTCTAATATCTAACGCAAACTGTTGAGAAAATGTTTTTATAGTTATCTGGTAATTAAAGTCGGTTGCATTTTCGACGAATCGCGTACAGCTTTTTGTTGGATCCATATCATTGGCTGTGTCCTGGATATTTGTTACCTAACTTCTGAGACAGTTTCGAAATTAGAATCATAGGTGAGGCTGAAACGTTAAATAGATATATATATGCTTTGCCTCAATTAGGGAATACCTTTTCACAATTCCATCATGAAAAGACTTAACATAATTTTAATTTAAAACTAAAATCTTCTAGTATTTTGGCCAAAAAAAAAATCTTCAAAATTGAAAATTTTCAATATGGTTTAATTTCCTTGCATATAATTGGATTTTTGCGATCTAATTATTAAAGGTAAATAATCTTGATTAACTGTCTGAAATTAACACGTACCGTTGTTTTACATGACTTATTAATATAATTTTTTTGGTTAAAATTAACTGTTAATAGAATGTTGAATTCTTAAATAATGGTCAGAATTCTTAAATAATGGCCAGAATTCAAACCTAAGCAAAACCTAATTAATGAAAAACAAAAGAGTAAAATCTCATCAATTTTAAACTCAAAAAGGGTTATCTCTTCTAAAAGAACTATCAGGAATATGATATATAACTTCAGCAAAAACAACCACAATAAATGAGAAAAATAGGAAATTGTATCACAAGAAAATTAAAAGGGCTAGCCCCAAGCTCATCAAGGACAAGAAATTGTGAAAAAAAGCACCGTGAGTGAGCAATAATGGTGTTGGGTGGGTAGAGAGGTCGAAGTTTTGTTTGGTAGTAGATGAAGAAGTAGGGGACGACGTGGTCCCAGAAGGTGATGGAGATGGAGATATTGATATGTTATTTGTAAATGAAGATGGAGACGGGCTTGGTGACGATGCCATGTTACTGTAACTTTTATTACCTGTAATATAAAATCAAGATAAAATAAGTCTATATAAAAACAAATAAAATTAAACTATTTTATATGGATTAGGGGAATGATTTGAGTACTACTAAATTCCCACTACTAGGCGTGTACTACTAATTTAAAAATGACGCATTAATTGTTGGATATTGACAGTGCTCTTAGTAGTGGAGGTATAGTAGTACTTAGCCTCTCCCAATGGACTTTTATAGTGTTAATATGCTTGCTTACCAATAGGGCAAGCAGCCTGCCAAGAATAAGCTAAACTGTGCAATCAAATGGAAACAAAAATCAATATAACTAATGTCAATTTTATAAATGAGATGGTAATTTTATTAATGAAAAAAATTATATCACCTTCTATAAATCTTGCCTCCATTATGACCTCGATAAATGCAAGTGGTAATTTTACAACCAGAGGGCGTTTGCATTAGATGAGAATCTCCTATAAAGAGATCTGAGTCCTTGCACTGCAATTGATAGCATGATGGTACAATCCCAGATGGCCAACATCTCAAACTAGTGTTTTTTCAATAAACAAATCGAATCAAACAAATAAGAAACTAGTAATGCCTTTTCTTTTTTTTAAAAAAAAATTAGGCATTTTAAAGATGAAATTAACCCATTTTGGGTTGGGATTGGGAGCCTAAAAGGCGAAAGTCCTCACACTATTCCATGGATCAAATTTGTGTTTACACTCTTATCAGGTGGAGACTGGCACCTAAACTACTCACTATTCATGCACAAACTAAAGGCAATATTTCGATTAGCTTACTTGAGATCTTGGGTTCCGCAAACACATTTGATGCAGTTGCTGGCTGTCAAAGCATATGAACCATTTGCAACTATTAAGCTCTCCTTATACCAATTCAAGTTGGCTGATGAACATGCTGCACACACATACGGAAAATTATACATGTAATTAATATGAAAATTTATTTTTTATATTAATTTTGATGAAACAATAAATTCTGCTAAAAATTCCAATTATAAGCATATTTTGTACTTGAAATTATCACCGTTTCAAATCTTTATCTCATATACTTATACTTGAAATTAAAAATTCAACATTTAACATTTATTGCTAACACACCTGAGTCTTTGACTCAATGGTAGGTTATGGTCTCAGATTCAAGTTCCACTACATGTAAATTACATATAGATTTGAGCCCCTTTATATGGGCAATGTTAGTTTGTTCTAAGGAAGGTAGTTTGTATTTGTAATTTCTTATTGGATTTTTTTAATTATGTTCAATATCCACTTATGTTTTGGCAGCTTCCACTAAGGAAACTATGGATATTTTTTTGGATGAGAAGAGACTGTAGCTAGCCTGTACCTAATGTAATCGTATATAGTGTATACGGGGACAC
Organism: Corchorus olitorius; assembly: GCA_001974825.2. Lineage (NCBI taxonomy): Eukaryota > Viridiplantae > Streptophyta > Magnoliopsida > Malvales > Malvaceae > Corchorus > Corchorus olitorius. The sequence goes on from AWUE01012539.1 coordinate 29,265, forward strand.
ATTTTTCTTTTTCTTATGATAAGTAAATAAAAGATAAAGACAAGAAGCATATATGGGGCAGTTGATTTGCATTAATTTCACCGTAAATGACAACCCAAACCCATACCTTCTTACTAGAGCTAGCTTGCAATGACAAAGAAGAGCAACTGTATCCATCTCTGCCACTAGACTTCACAAGAAAATGAAAATGTAGAAACGACTAAAAATCATGCCATTATTGGAGACAATTTGTAACATTCAAAGGGACATTCTTTGTCTTTGTAATTTCCTTTGGATTCTACTAGATTCATGATCTTGTATCCCTCAAAATTTTCTTACTTTTAACCCAAAACAAATAAAGAAATCAGATTTCAGATATAATAGTAGTAGTTGGCAACTAACCTGAAATTGGAATAGAGACTATATCGCCAGGATTAACCACAGGTTGCCCAAGCCCATTAATAGCCTCCAACTCCTTATTAGTAGTGCCAAATTCTGTGGCAATACTAGCCAAATTATCTTCAATTTTCACCACATATGACATGTAGATTGTGGGAATTCCATTGTTGACATTGCCAAAACATGTGCAAGGCAATGGTATCACAAGGCTCTGCCCACTTATTAATGGATTTGTAGCATTAATCCCATTACTAGTCTCAATCTGTTCTGCACTAACAAGCCCCCCAAACCCTTCTGATATCGAATCAGTCGTGTCAGCTGCCCTGACCGCGTAAGTAGCCGTTGTGTACCTCCGGATTCCATCTACACATGAGCATGAAATTGGGACTTTGAGAGCTGATTTGGCCTCGTAAATTTCGTTTCCAAGACTTTTGGGGTTAAGGTTGTTAGCACCTAATATGTCAGAAATGTTCACTTGGAAGCGGTAGGCTATTTCGGAGAGCTTTGAATCATAAGGAAGGATGTAATGGAGAAGAGAGGTGCAAGAATCAGAAGAGCTGCAGGGTTCAATGGTGGATCTTGAATGAATTATTGGGATGAAAATGTAGAGTATGAGACTAGCTATTAGGATAAGAACAGGCAGGGGAATTTGTACAACTTGGTGTTGCATATTGGGGGAGTGGAGAGACAATAATTCAATATTGAAAAATTTAAGTATTACAATAAATGATAGTTTAAAACTTTTTCCTTACCATTTATTGTAATCATTGTAGAAAATTGTGTTAGGTTTGCATTGAATGAATGTGATAGCAATTAATGGATGCATGCTTGATTTTGGTAACAAATATTCAGGACTTTGCATGGGACCTGTTTAATGATCTAAAAAGAGCAGGAGCTATCTAACACCCACATGCACAAGCTAGAGCTACTGGTAAATGGCTCACTGGCTGGCATAAAATGAGCTTGCAGAAGAGTAGTACATTCTTATAGGAACATATCGGCCCACTTTCGTCACAAAAGTCTCTTACCACATACCTTCTCACTATCCACTTATGGCAAACCAACTCTATTTTCGACTATTTTTAAAAAATATATGTAAAAAGATAATTATTTAAAATACAACTTATAAACTTTAATACATAAACTTCTGATGTCTTGCTAATTTAAACTTTTATTTGTTTTCCCCGCCTCTCATTATCTTAAATCATAATTTTCGAGATCTTGAATCATAATTTTCGAGTGATAGAGCTAAATTTGTGCTTACTTTTTATTCTTAATTGCTATGATTCCGAACTCCAAAAAATACGTATGAGTTATTGTTGGAAAGCTTATCTCAATATCTACAACTTTCAATGAAGTACACAAGAGCTAATTTTGCTGTTGAGATGGAGGAAAAGGCTCTCGAAGTTGATGTTACAGTTACTAACTGGTTTCAAGATGTCTAGAAGAAACTATTTGATTTTGAAAATTTCCCTCGAGATTTCTTTCCTTAATTGAGTCCTTGAAGAATTTATTCCTAAGAGTTCTAAGATGGTGGGAAGAATGCCAAAGCCTTGGGGTGTGATTTAAGGAAGGAATATTACAAGTAATTTCTACAAGTGGATCGGCTCACGCTGGCGCATCGAGCGTTCAATAATCTATTTCTTTGAACATTTTTCTATTCGAATTAAATTGTTTGATACGTAGGAAATTTCGAAAGTACTATGATTTTAAATGTGTTGCATCTTTAAAAGGCTATACTATTAATATTGAGCATATGCCCTAAAGTTAGCAATAAATTAAAAATATTAGTTTGTACATGGATAGGTGCAATAGCTTCAATTTTATTTCCTCGTCTAAAGTGTGTAGCACTTCAACAAAAACTTAGCTTACTCTCTTCTTCATATGGACATGAAAGGTCTGAAAAGAGGTTACAATTCTTGATAATTAAGGGGGATAAGATTTATTATAACATTTATGTGAAAAGAAAGGATAATTACAAAAAAGGGCTCAAGGGTAGGAACTTGCTATAAACTAACCTAGGGTCTTCTTAGTAATTTAGCAAGTGTGAAAAGACAAAAAAGGACAAAAAAAGTTCAAATGGAGCCTCCTCATCGATCCTCAAAAGAGGCTTTTGGTAAATTTCCTGGATCTTTCAAATACTATTTAGTATATTTAGTATATATTCGACTTGGACTCTACTCAACCTAGCTGAATTTGTGCCTAAGTAAGGAGATTGTTCCGGCCAATTTTGTATCTAGGAAGTCAGAAATTTTGTACCTAAGAAACAAGAAAATTGTATCTCAAATGATCTTAGTTTAGGTTTTATTTTCTTGAGGAGAACTACTTCAATTTTTTTCAAGGTTAACTATGAATTTTTCTCAATTTTTCGATTTCATTAGTTTAGGAATTAGAAAATATATAAAAGAATGACAATAGCATGAAGGTTACAATATTTTTTTCCAATCAAAATGCATTATTTATTTTAAAACACACAACAAGATTATGATACAAAACATTTTTTATTGTAAAAAAATTAACAATTTAACAAATACAAAATATTTTGGCAAAAAAAAGAATAAAAAAAAACACAAAAACAAACTAAAGCGAGTCAACCAACAAGTTTCCGAACCGGGTTTTGGGATTAGATGAGGTTTCAGGCTTTCAGGTCGGGGTTTTTGGTTGGGTTTGGGCCTTGGGATCCATTAAGAATTTGCGTATGTGCCACCTTTAAAGCCTAATCGTATGGACATATATCCCATTCATCTGTTTCAGTAATTTTGAACAGCGTTCCTCAGCTGCCGGCGACCGTTTTCCACAGTTTTAAGACATTCAATTAATTTATCAAATAATTCTGGCACCATGAGAGGAGAGGACCACCGACAATCTCCGGAGGAAAACTCACTCGCCACCGTTAAGCGAAAGCATATTTACTTTGAACAATTTCACCATAACAACCTAACGAAGAAACAGAAGTGTTTGTCCTCTGAAACTGAAACCTTTAGCCTAACGGTAAAACCTGATCCTTTAAACCTGCCGGTTACAAACCACTTCGAAGCTATCCGTCCTTGCTCTTCTTCGCGTTCGTCGTCTCTGAGACACAGTAAGCGGGAAAAGAGAAGCAATTCGAGCAGCTCAAATGGTTCTCGCAAATGGGTTTCCTCTTCCAGGGATTGTTCTAATTATAAAGGTATTAACTTAATACTGTTTACAGTTAGAAAAATGGATGATGATAATTGGATTTTGAGTTCTTGTATTTTGGTTGAGTAAGAGTTTTGATAAAAGCCAAATTTTACTTTTTGTATTTGATGTTTGTAATTGAATTTCTTGTTTTCAGTTTGATTGTTAATTTGTGTTGAAGAGATTGTAATACTTGCTTGACTCACTAGGTAGGAATATTTTGAATGAGAAGTTTATGTGTTGAACATTCATATTGGTTTAAATTTAGGCTCTTCTATTTGTTGCTTTTGTAATTTGTTTTCTGATTTGTTGCTCTAAATATGGATAGAAATGTTATCATCCTATACACTGATGGTCGAATTTTCAGAGTCTGCTAGAAGGTTGAAATAATTGAAATGTGTTGGTTCACTTATTTAGAGTTTAGTGGACTGATATGTGTGATATTTGAACTTGCTGACTGCACCATCAGTCTATAAGATTGTATTCTATAGAAGGACAAGAGAAATACTGATTAATGAAATATGTAAAAAGGATTAACTTGAATTACCAATTGTTACATATTTGCTCAATATGAAAATAATTCCATACATGTTGGCATCTAAAACGTTAGTACCTTAATAATTTTAATTCTTTACAAATATTGTTATTTTTGTATCCAAATGCCACTTTTTGGTTGTTTGCAAGTAGTGAAAAGTAACAATCAAATGCTATCTTGAGATGATAGCTGTTAGAAGCATGGCTTTTTTTTTTTTCTTCATTTTACAGGCTGATAGAAAGCTGTTGAACATAGTCATCATTGACGATGTTGAAATGGCCATAAATGATGGTATGGGTACTCTTTAGCTTTCCATACCATTGATTACCACTCACTGGTCTATATTATCTTGGTATGGATTTAATAAATGTTTTTGAGCCTCAAATGTTTGAATGAGAGTAACTTTGGATATCAAAGGGGAAGATGAGGTTTTCAATATACCTGTTTAATTTTAAATTTCTTTAAAATGCATGCCCTTTACTTTTAATGGTTGGGGGGAGCATAAGCTTGAGAGACTTACTCTAAAAGTGGATATATCAATTCATATTATGGTTTAACCCTGTATCTTGTTAGTACATACTAATACATCTGAAGGGAATTTTTTTAGATGATTGTTGGCTCATTAACTCCTCTGCATAGCTCGCTTTTAAGTAGCTGTTAGAGTTCCTCTGCCTGAAACTTTTAACTTTTCTTCTGCAGATAAATTTATTATTGTTTCATATAATATACTTGGTGTGGAAAATGCGACTAAGCATCCTGACTTGTATCTTGATGTCTCACCAAAGTACTTAGAGTGGGATAGACGTAAATGCCTAATATCTAAGGAGGTCAATCGTTACGATGCAAGCATCCTGTGTTTTCAGGCAAGTTTAAAAGTATTTTAGTATGAATACAATTTTACAATATGTATTAGGCTGAAAGATTGGCCGTAGAGTAGAAGCCTTCTTTTGTTTTATAAGTTTCAAATCCTATAGATTTTGCCTATCGCCAAGTTTAGCAACATGTGGCAAATTATATGTTATTACTTACATTCTTTTGATCCACTCTTACTGCTGTAGGAGGTTGACCGCTTTAAGGATTTAGATTATCTTCTTCACAAAGATGGTTTTAAAGGTGTTTACAAGGTATAGTACATTGTTCTTAGTCCAGCAACTATGGTGTCAAATATATTTACTAACCCAGATTTATAACTACAAATGATTCCATCCAGGCTCGCACAGGTGATGCATGTGATGGCTGTGCTCTATTCTGGAAAGATAACTCGTAAGCTTACGCCATCTCTTGGTGATTGAAGTTTCTTTGATGTGACTATTACTATGTATAGTTGATATCTTTTGTCATATGCAGCACTTACTAACACCCAGATGCTTCTATACTATATACTGAAGGAAAAAAATGAGATTATTTCTTTTATTGTTTTATTTGACATGACAATCTACCATAAACGTAATTGCCTATTACAAATGTGACAGATTTAGCGAGTTGCTTTCTATGCTTCTGGCTTTCATTTGTCATAGACTTGCACAGTTCAAATTTTACCCATGAGTTTTGAGCTCATCATTTGTTTCTTTCTATGCTTCTGTCTTTCATTTCTCATAGACTTGCACAGTTTAAATTTTACCCATGAATTTTGAGCTCATCATTTGTTTTAAGAAGCATCGTATTTTCTCCCCTTGTTCCTTTTTTTTTCACACTTATTATATCCAACTTTTAGAAAGTTGTATTCTGATCACAGATTTAGCCTTTTACATGAAGAGAATATAGAGTTCCAAGACTTTGGTCTTCGTAACAATGTTGCTCAACTTTGTATTTTGGAGGTACGTTAGAGGGCTGATTATTTTCTGTATAGCTCATCTCTCTTCCTCTTGTCTTAGGATTAAGTACTCTGCAGCTTATCCAGTTAAGTCAATTGACATGTTTAATGCCATTTCCGAAACTGGTTGATTTTCTTGAGCCATTAAGTTATGCATTTTGCCATTTGCCTTGAGGCATTTCCTCATTTTTGGTAATTGGTAATTACAGAATGATGTTTGGGAAGTTTATCTACAGCATTTAGTTGGTATTCTATTCTACCAACTTTATCAGCTATTTCTGACTTGTTTGACTTGGTTATTTTCCTACTAAACTTAGGTCTTTGTCTATCCTTTTATGTCTTCATTTTGTTTCAAGTAATTTGAAATGCAGAAGAGGAGGAAAGATTTTAATATTGTTTTCTAGATAAGTTTTCAGTCAATGACAATGGCTCAATTGTAGCGTTCTTGCAACAACATTAGTAACAGCATTCCTAATGTAACAATTTTCTCAGTAAATAGTTGTGTACCTTCTTAGTCATTATTTGATTGCATTCTTTCTCTCTTTTCTATAATCTTTGAAGGATTGAAGAGTCTTATCTGAAACAGTTTTCTTGTCTGCTTAGTAATCTATCTTTTGTTGGGTATACTTCCATTTCCGATTGGTTGATGTTGTAACTGAAGCAAGTCAATATGAGGACAAAAATAAATTCACCAGAAAATAATGAACAGCACACTAAGATTAATATGCGAAATAATAACCGGCAAGAACACACGAATTGATATGATTCAGCATGTCAGCTTTAAGCTTATGCCCATGGGCTGACACTGGTAGATATTTCAACTATATTTACTTGGTGTGTGTTTGGTTTATATCTTGAAAATTATTTGCTGCCATATTGAATTGCTTAGCTCAGTTGTTACAACATTTGAGATGCATAGCTTTGTATTCTATGACAGTGGCATTGCTCTCTCTGTCTCTCTAATTACTAGAACATCCATTACCATTGTGTATTTTATAAAGATGGGTTAGCTGCACTCTGCTGCTGTTTAACTTCTTCTAGTTTTGCTGCTAATGTTAGATAATTTTTTAATACAGATGAATCAACATCAAGTGCAGTCTGGTTTATGTAGAAAACCATCAAAGTAAGTTATTTTTTTGTCTTTCCTCTTCTTATGGATTTCATTAGAAACTCACCAGTCTGTGGTGCAAATACGTCAGCTTTTGGATTTACACACATGTAATTGTTTATGTTATCAAAGATTAGCTTATTAAGTTGTTATCAGTATGAAGTATTTGATTTAAATAAATTAACAAGTTCTGTCTCAAAGATTGTACTTCTAGAACCCTGTGCCTGAAAGCTTAAAGGCATTTATATGCTTCAAACTTTTTATATCAGATATGCATCACCTTCCAACTAGAATGAGGTGTTTTAGATTTATTTTTTCAAACAACTATTCAATAAGCCATTAAACATAGAGAACAATTTTACTGATTATGCTGTGGTAGTGTTCAATACAAATAAGTTGGAGTCCTAGAAAATGGATGAATGTGAATCCTAGCAAGCTATTGTGACGGGAGACTGTGGAAACTGAAGTAGTGGTGACTATAATAAATCGTTTCATGCCAAATATTTGTAAAAATAAAACTACTCTGCAACATGCAAGAATGATAGGAGCAGAGAATGTGTGAGAGAGTGAAGAAGAGGGAGAAGTCTTTAATTTTGTGTATAGGAAGTTAGGAACTACAGAGAAAAGTGTTAAAGCAAATCAAGGTAAAAGGAATCCTTATTAGTGTAAAGGGGTGTTTACAGTTGTGGAAGAGTGGTTTTTGATTAGCAAGGTGCTCTCATGAGTATCTTAACCTATCAATGCGAGCTTGTAGTTTGATGTTATCATGAGTATCTGGATTGATTGTAAAGAAAGTATTAATTGTGGAAGAGTGGTTTTTATCATTTTTAAAGCATGGAAAATTTTCAGCATTTCTAAGAAGATTTGAATAAATACAATCTGTTTTTGACCGAGCATATGGAGCCAAAAATCTGTATAAAATGATAATGTCATGACCTTTCAACACCCCTAAAATCAATCAGTTAGGTTCATAATCTTGTCCTGCCAATCGATGGTGCCCTTGAGTGATAATTCATGGCATCTGGGTTGAATTTTAGTCTATCATTTGGGTAAAATATGCTGTTGTTTGAGTGGTTAGAGAACTATGTAGAAAGTCACAAAGTAGTTTGTTGCTTGAAAGGAAGCTTTTCATGAATAAAATTAGTTGGATTATTTTGTTTCCTTTTTAAAAACTTTTTCCTGTAAAACTGAACATATAGGATAACACCTACACAAAGTCGAAAGTTATTGGTTGGAAATATACATGCGCTGTACAATCCTAAACGTGGAGACATCAAGCTAGGCCAGGTATTTACTGCTCACTATGATGTTTGCTATTTTGCAACATCTTACAAATAATGCTAAATTTCTTGATAACCATTTGATTGGAAGTATCTTTTTCCTCCTTTTTTTATGGGGGCTGGGGGGATCTTTTGACATTAGGATCTCGTTGTCTTTCTATAATAGAAAGCGGTGATGTTTAGAAATATAACATGCAAAATGGTTCAGGTGCGGCTGTTTCTTGAGAAGGCTTACAAACTATCACAAGAATGGGGCAGCATCCCTGTTATCCTTGCAGGAGATTTTAACTGCATTCCTCAGGTGAGGTCTTGCAAGCTAAGGACTCATGAACTATTTACTGATTTAGTTACAAGCTCCTATCTAGTTTCTGATCTCCCATTTTTATCTTAAAATTTATTTCCATCATGTCTTCAGAGTGCCATGTATCAATTTATACAATCATCTGAGGTCAGTAATTTCTTTTACTGTGAATGATTTTTATAGATTGTTTGGCTCAATGCATCATTATTGTATTCTGATTATATTTTGTAGCTTAATATTCAACTCCATGATCGTCGATGGATTTCTGGGCAGCTTGAATATCCATTGGAGGGAAGAGAAATCAGAGCTCAATATAAGGATATAGCCAGGTTCTTTAAATTTATTAGTGGATTAACTTTGAAAGAAAATTTTTAAGCAATTTTGTTCAGAATCTCAAACGTGACTTGCTTTCCCTGCACAAAGTTTCTGAATTGTCAACTTGAGTATGATTTAAGTTGGTTATCCCATGATGTTATTTTACATCCAATAAAATTTAGGACTGCGATTGTCTCCATGAGTTTGTTGGAGCAACTGAGTCTTGAATTGGTCAGACAGTTATAAAATAATATCAAGGAATTGTCAATTATGACTAGGCCAGTTATTCAGGTTGAATTCAAAAGCTTTATTAAAAAATCAGCTTTATATATATACATACATACATACATATGTAAGTGTACTCCTATTCTTTCTCCCTTTTTTCTCTTTAGAACCACTACTTATTATACACTCATCTGAGTGTGTAGAGGGTGGTGAAGTTAGATGTCATAAAACTAACGTAGCTTTCATTTGTTTTATTTACTCCAACTGGTTCTGGTGTCTCAGGCGCCATGTTTGGATGCCCAACTCCAGGCATTTAAGGTTTACATGGAGTTATGAAGAATTACTGCTTGCAACTGGCAATGCATGGACCACCTGTCTACATCATAAATTGAAACTTTGCAGTGCTTATCTTGGGATTCCTGTAAGTTGCTTAAAGCTTCTTGTCCTCTCTGGAATAGTTTTGGTTAGCATTGCTAAGCCTTGGTTTTCCCCTTTGCCCATTTTTGGGTCAGTGGTGAGGAGGTGGGGGGTTGGGATGTGTTTTATCACATAACTTAAGTTGGCAGCTTCGAAGACATATTTCATGATTTAATTGACCCTGCACTTGACAGGGGCAAAGTGCTGATTTGAACAGATTGAGAAATATTTCAGTATTTTGTGGTAGTTTTTCATTTCTTCTAATGAACTTGAATATGCACATGAACATCAGTGTGTAGAATTATTTTCTTATGATTCAATCAATACTTTTGAATAAAAGCTTTATTTTTTCATTCATTTTATAGGGGAGCCACGAAACAAGAGATAGTCATGGAGAGCCTGTGGCAACATCATACCACTCCAAGTTTATGGGAACTGTAGATTATATTTGGTAAATTGTTTGCATTGTAAGAATGTGTATTTGTTTCTCTGATCTTTTAGTTACTGACTACCGTATTTGATACAGGCATACCACAGAACTTGTTCCTGTGAGAGTTCTTGAAACATTACCTGTTGATAAATTGAGAAGATATGAAGGCCTTCCGAGCAAGGTACCTCTTCATTAATTGATCAAGCATACGTTAACATTCCATGTCGAGAATTTAAATTCATAAAAGGATAATGCCATAGCATTGAATATTTTAGCTTCTAAAGAAATTAGTAAATTAGCATCTTGATCACTTAAAAATATCCATTATATGATAGTCATGTCTCCTCAAATAAAGTTGGTGCCTGTTTTTATGAAGCTATATTTCTCCATTTTCACTGTATATTGATCAAGAATTTTTTTTTCTTTTATTTTGTAGAGATGGGGTAGTGACCATCTTGCTGTTGTATGTGAACTGGCCTTTGCTGATGATCACAAGGGTCCCTGATTGTTCTGTTCATGGAGTCTATTTCTTAGAGGTTATGGTTTCTTGTGGATCTGACAATTATGCAGAAATAACCTGTTTGACATGTACAAAACGCAAACAAATTATCAGGCAATGCTACTGAGTTCTCGGAGGAAAAGTATTGATTTCATACCTTTCATTCCTATGAAAAAGGAGAATACCTGCTGATTGGGTTATTTAGCTGATTTACAATGAATCGTTGAGGTCAGCTTTGCAGTAATGCTGATTGGGTTATTTAGCTGATTTACAATGAATCGTTGAGGTCAGCTTTGCAGTAATGCTGATTGGGTTATTTAGCTGATTTACAATGAATCATTGAGGTCAGCTTTGCAGTAATGCTGATTTACAATTAATCATGGAGGTGAGCTTTGCAGGTTTTGATGAAGCATCCATCAACAAGAAAACAGTTTTCATCTGTATGTACTCAGTCGTAATCTGAATGCAAATTTTGATTCTGTTTGCTGCTGATAGAGCACAATGTGCCCTAATCGTTTTAGAAAGACTAGATTAATCCCTTGATACAGATAGATGTTAGCTAATTACAACTTTAATAAAACATATTCGAATGATTATGTTCCAAATTTCTACTGCAGAATTGTTCGAAAATGGTCATTTTATTCTGCAGATTTGAGTTGCAGCTGAAGCTACTTTTCATATTTCAACTACTGATCATGATTTGATTAAAGCTAACAAAATTATTGTCTGATCAAGGGCTTTGCCGGTGGATTGAGACATAGAAATCTGACTCATTAATTAAATTCTTAAACCCCTTATATTGATTGGGGCAGCTGATATTTTTTCACCTAACTTCTCCAATTAATGTTTCATAGTCAAATAGATCCCTGTTTCTTCATGTCCAATAGATTTAGATTGATAAAAGGAAGAAAGAAAAGTCTTAGGATATGTGTTTACACAATAAAAATAGCTGAAACGAGTGGAAGAGAAAGCCATGAAGAATCAGATTGCTGATTGCTAACTTTGGTTGAGAAATTGGGAAACAAAGTGAAGTCGGTGTAAAGAGAGGAAAGGAGAGAAAGATGTGTCCAAAGTCCAATGGAGGTGTTATTATAGTGGAGCAATCTCCTCCCCTGGCCTATAACATGACACCAAGTTTCATTTTATACCATGTATCATTTGTTCTTTTTTTTTTTTGAAATATTTCTTCCCTGCGTTGCAAGAGTTTTCTCTTGATGCAACTTAATTCTGGATTAATCGGGTTTAGTGTGGCTCCTGAATATTGAGGGTTCATTAAAAAAATTACCTTCCTCGCATAAAATGTTGTATTTGTACTCTTGTACGGTGCATACTCCCTGAATCATTAGGCCTTAGATTCAAATCGTATTTGTACTTTTATATGGTGCATACTCCCTGAATCATAAGGTCTCAGGTTGAAATTGTATTGGTAGTCATTTTAGACACATTTTGATAGCTAAAAAATCTTAGAATATATCTTTTTAATATGTAATATTGATGGAAAGCAAATATCTAGTCATTATAAATCATATCAACGAACTTGTTAAATATTATCATCTTTATATATCGTTAATTGGTTTTAGTTTAAATACCCGTTCATAATATCAAATTTAGAAGTCAACATAAAAGAGATCCTTCGTAAAGACGTGGTTCGAGTTTAGTAGATGAAGAATGATTGCATTCGATTATGTATATATAAAAGAAAGGAAACGATTCAATTGAAGAGAGGATGAAAAAGATTCAGCTCATTGCCGTTAAGTACATCGCACAGTGAAGGCACCTAGTCTTTTTGGCCCAAAGCATCCATTTTCACTTATAATAAGATTATCTGCAAAAGCATGAATTTGTTGAGCCATAGAAAATAAAATGAACGAAAAGAGTATTCTTGATGTGAAGTATAGTGATTTGGAGACATGAAAAATACAATTAACAACCATTTTCAAAGTTTTCAAGGTTTGCTTGTAATCCAAGTGATAGCTAATTTCTTTGGCACCACACAAATATTCTTTCTTAGCTCTCCTATGTAATGTATTAGCCCCAAATTCTAAATCTTAATTTCTACAAAGCCTAAAAGCCTTACCTACTTATTTTTGCATCATATTTTTATAATTTTTAAAATTGAAATTTTAAGAAGATACTTAATGCTCGTTCAGTACATTGACTATCTGTAGATCAAAACGTGCTAAACAAGGTCCTTAGTGATTTTGACTAGGTCAGTTGACTTATGAGACCAACTAAACCCCTAGCATGCTAATGTTTTTTCACTAGTAGAGAGAAAGCACCAATATGGAGTTGGAAATTTGGTCAAAATACTTTGGAGGTCCTTGTACTGCATACAAATGTTCAATTTCGTTCATGTATCAAAAACTCGTTCAATTTAGTTTCTATACTTGCAAAATTGGGTCAATTGATCCCGATTTGCACAATTCTATCTTCCCATTTATCCTTTACATTTATTGTTTGTTTGTGTGGTGTTGTCCCACAATTTATTATTATAATTATTATAGATAATATATATACATATATAATTATTTATTTGCTTAAAATCGTCCATTATAAAATTTTTTTTTTAATTTTTACTTCTAAAATTTTTTAATTTTTTTACTGTTACTTTTATTTATTTGATTTATTAATAATATATTTATGTTTATTTTATTTTATTTTTAAATTTAATAAAAATAAATTTGAAGTATTAAAGTCACAATCAATTATAAATTTAGTGTACTTAATAATTGACTGAATACATGTATAATAATTTAATAAATAAAATAGTACATAATACTCTTTTATAAATATCATGCATTCTCATCTTATCACTTGCATAGTTGTTTTCACTTAATACATATTTTCTCACCAGTTTTACAATAATAAATTTGACTTATACAATATTGCCAAAAAACAAATTGACTTATACAATAAATAATTTCATTATCTCAGTCTAATCGGAGCCCAATTTCATTGCTCTACTAAACAGAACGTTAGATTGGAAGGTCATATTATATAAATAAATAATCAAGTGTAAAAAAATTTGAATCTTCTTTTTACCTTTTCAGACAGATATATTAATTAAAAATTATGACAGATTTTTAAAGATGACACTGACATAATAAATGATAATAAATTTTTGTATGTCTTTATATACTGAATAATTATAGTAGTCAAGTTGTTATACTTTAACGGGCAGTCTTTACAGAGTAAATCCCACTTGTAACCTCAGATCTTTTATTTGAATTCCAATGATTGACCTTTAAATTGTATAATCTAGGTCTTAATTTTTTTTAAATTGTTTCTCAATTGATCATTTCATTAATATTTTTTAATTGACATAATATTCATATTGTAATTTACATTACATGTTATGTTAATATTCTCATAATATTTTAAACAATTTTCTGAATTATTAATGATATATTATAAAATAGGACCAAAATTGAAGCAATTTAAAGTTAAGATCCAAATAGAAAAATTCATAGGTCAAGGACTAAAGTGAAACTAGAATATAATGTAAAATCATGGATGAAATACACCCATCTTCTTTAGTTATCTTAGTAAGTAGCAAGGCTTCCTCAAGATAAACTAAAAACTGACAAAAGTATATCATAGTCAAAACTGAACTACTTATAATTATATATTTCTTAAAGAAAAATTGTACATATGATTGCCAAAAAAGCCTATTAACTTTTTTCCTATGGCAAATTGGCAATGTCAATAGTGATAGCCGCAAGCAGCAATTGTGAGAGTCAACAAAATCTCGGAGTTCTCCCAACAAAGCTTGGAAACTACAAACCCCAAAATTCCCACACTCTGCAAACTTTATTCCCCTTATCTAACTAGATTGAACAAGAAATTCAAAAACTATCCTCTTCAAAAGTTGAGAATTTCATCAATCCAAGACATGTCCTTACTGTCTAATACTCCAATGTCAGGCAGATGATCAATTCTATTACTATCATCTTCTAGCAACAACAATTGTGGCTGCTGCACTTGCAGGAAATCGACAGTAGCAGCATCGTTATTCAGCCAATTTTCGGAAGCCGGTCCGAAAAGCTCTTCCCATGACCCAGAAGTCGATGGATGTTCCCACAATCCCTCAATTGAATCTTGTTCATCCTTCTTCAACAATTCCTTGGTGGGTGATTTCTTTTTTTCGACAGATTTTTGGGATTGTATGAAAATTCTGTATTCTTTAACAACTTTCTTCACCATGAATTCTGTATGATTGTTTGGTTCATGATCTTCAATGGGATTCCCAGCAACAACATTATCAAGAACAGACGAAGGAGATCGTTGGGAGAACAAATCATCCAAATCAACAGATTTTACAGTCGACGAAGTCGCCATCATAGCCTCAAATTCTCGTCTCTTTTCCTCATAAACAGCCGAAGCCTCCTCTTCAGTGTCAAAAGTACCAAGCCATACCCGTTTCTTCTGAATTGGGTCTCGAATTTCCGCACCATATTTGCCCCAAGGCCTTAATCGAACACCCCTTGACTTACACCTCGTCAAAGATTTTCGATTCTTTTTAGAATCAGAAACTCCATTAATGTCTTTTGATGAATCGACTGGAACAGCCAGACAAGAAATCTCCTTCACGACACGCTTCATAAACGAAATCCCATCTTTCTTCATTGTCTCAATCTCTTCTTCGTCGCTTGATGAATCCGTAGCTTCAGGATCATTGTATATAACTCGAAACTTCTTCAGAAAATTCATACTCGGCTCCAATTTCAAAGTTTTTTCTTTTTTTCAGAATTCTTCACTCAACTAATCAAGATTACGTGCTTCAAGGCCTGGAATGAAGAGTTAACAACAGAGAGAGAAACAGAGTGAAGAACTTCTAAATAGCAATCCAATAATTGAAAAACTATAACTTAATTAAAGGAAAGGGAAGAAAAGAAAAAGGAAAATAATTATTTAACGTATCTTTGATAATCTTGATAACCAAGAATATCCAAAAATACATAAACCCCATTAAAACCTCAGCAAATAAATAAATAAATAAATAATATAAAAAATAATTAAAGTCGGTAAAAATTAAGTAGTTAACATACCATTGAAGAGAAACAGGTTGAATGTAAACGGCATTGAAGAAGCAGAGTTTGATATTTGATAAATTTATCGAAGTGTTTCATCGTTTTTCCCTCTCAAAAACAGAGTTAAACCTCACACGATACAAATGCTCTGTTTTTTCATTCTCTCCTCTGTCTTTTGTTTTTTAATATTTGGAAGATATCTGAAAAAGAAAAAAAATCCTAATCCAAAGACACCAAAGCAGTAAAAAGGAGAGAACTTGACTTTACAATGTGAGAAAATTGCTGCAAAAGAATAGCAAATCAATTTCGATTTATATTTTTTCAATAAAAAGGAAAAAGAAAAAAATCTAAAGAATTCAAGAAATCTAAGGATTTAGGTAAAATGAGAAAATTAACATCAAACAAACACGAAAGACAGTAGTGTTTGCAGAGTAGATATATGAGAAAATTTTCTTTTTCAAAAAATAAAAAATCTCATAAAAATCTATTATTAATGAATGTTAATCTATTTCTTTCCTTCATATATTGCATCAGCCTTCTCTCCGGAATTCTACTGAATCTACTCTGCCTTGATATAGTCCCTGTGGGTGTAGGTGTGGCCCATTCTTAAGCTTTGCATGCGCCACAAGACTTAACATAAACATCAATCTCATCCAATCACAATTTAACAATTTGTATTCAGGGCCCACACCCATATGTGGACCCACAAGTAAAATTTTTTTCATATTACCAATTATTGTTGTTTTTAAGAGAAAAAAAAACACTTTTAATAAAACTGTTCAATATAATATTACAAGGGAGAGGTCCACTTATTTTTCCAAGACAGTGCAATGGCTTTAAGTGAAACCAGGCATAATCGAATACTTATTTGAAACATTAATTTATGATTTAATTTTTCAAAAAGTCAACACATTTGTTGCTTTCACAGAAAATAAATGTCAAATTTCTATCACCTACCCTTCCCCAGATGCCGCATCATGGACAAGCACTAAGCAAGGGTTTGAATCTGTAACCCCTTCAAGAAATTTACTACCACCGCAGCATCAAGTTCCATAATGAATTGAGCAATACCATAATGAACGCCGAAGAGTTCCGCCATGAGGCTATCTATAACACCAATGTTCATAACAAACCCAGCTATCCAATTGCCATTATTATCTAGAAGTAGTAAGCCACCCACCGAAGAAATGTTTGCATTAGCCATGAAAGACTCGTCTGTATTGAGAAATATAGTAACCATGATTACTTAAATTACATGACACAAATCGACCCAAGCCCTCAGCAAAACCAATATATTATTATGAACATGGCCCTATTGGCAAAGCTTGGTTGGCGGCTCATCAAGGAGAATGACAAACTTTGGGCACGGGTCATCCATGATAAATATTTGAAAAACCGTGATTTTCTTTCGGCCACTCCCTTTAAGACCAGGTTTCGTGGCTGGAGAAGTATACTTGTAGGGAAGGAAGTTTTAGTCAAGGGCCTGAAATGGAGACTTGGTACTGGTAATACAGTAAGTTTTTGGAAGGATAAATGGCTCGCTGATGTTAGACTCATTGATATTGTCACAAGCCTTGTTGGTGAGGATGAGGCTAATAAGACTATCGACCAATACTATGACGCGAGGATGGCTAAAACGTAGAAAAGCTGCAAGATTCCTTCACCCCGATGCGGTAAGAAACATCCTTGCCATTCTTATTGGTCTTAGTCGTTATAAATGTGATAAAATGATATGGATAAAGACCCCAAATGGTGAATTCTCCACAAAAAGTGCACAGTAGACTTTTAATGATGATGAGGGAAACAACAAATTGCAAAGGCCATCTGGAAAACCCCATGCCAACCTAAAATCCAAAATTTCTTGTGCCTGGCATGGAAGAATAGAATCATGTCCAATGTCAATAGAAGAACCAGGTGCTTAACTGATGAAGCCAGCTGCAAACTTTATGGTGTAATGCAGGAGAACACCATCCATATCCTTAGAGACTGCCATGCCGCCAAGCAAGCGTGGCTAAAGCTCCTGGGAACTGATCCCAATTCCCTTTTTCTTCATCTGCCCGAGGATGATTGGTGGAAGATCAACCTGGTGCAACAAAAAAACAAATTCTTTGGGTGTTGTCCTTGGCGAACTTTGTTTGCTGTCACTTGCTGGAATTTATGGAAATGGATACATGAATCTAGCATATCCAGCAAGTCCACTACCATTAATTCAAAGATGATTATCATCAACAAGTCAACCAAGGAGTTTGTTGAGCTATCAATTAAGGCTGGCCCTGGTAAGCTTAAAACCGAAGTGTAACTTAGTTGGAATAAACCCCCAGAGGGATGGCTGAAGTTGAACACGGATGGCAGAAGTTGAACACGGATGGCAGTTGGAACCAGGCTTCAAATGAAGCAGCTATTGGTTGAGTTATTAGGGGACAGTGTGGGGAGTGGCTTTTGGGCTTTTCGCAGGCTATTGGTAAGTGCTTTATAGAGATGGCTAGAGCGGGTAATTGGGCGGGTTTGGGTTTAGGCTTATTCAAGTTCGGGGTTTGTCGGGTTTGGGTATTTTCGAGTCGGGTTTGAGTTCAGGCTCGATTTCGATTCGATATTCAGAATCTGATTTGGATTAGGGATGCAACCGGGTAGGGTACCCGTCAAATTTGAGGTACCCTAACCCTAACCCTATAATTTTTAAACTACCCGTACCCTATAACTACCCGGGAAATTTTTGAACACCCCTACCCGAACCCTACCCTATAAGATTTACACTACCCGCTAACTACCCGATACCCGATAACCCGAAGTGAGTCAAAGTCAAAATCATCCCAAAGTTCCAAATTTCATAGTAAAAAACATTACAGAAACTCCAACAGAAACTCCAAATTTCATAGTAACATTATAGAAAGTCAGAAATTCAACATTCCAAAACATCCCAACAGAAGATTAACTCCAAATTACAATCCATAAAACAAACAATACACATTAAATTAAATTACAATCCAAAATACTTAAAACAACAAAGTTCTTTCCATCTCATTTGAAATTAAAAACCATCTCTAGCTCATCAATTCAACACTTCTTCTTCAGCTTCAACACCAAAGGTGTAAGTTGATTCAGCGGTTGAAGATGATACTACAAATAAAACACACAACAAATTAGTGATAGATAATAATTCATGAGAAAATATATATCAAATATAAAAGATAAAATAAGATGTTATTACCTTCAGTGGCATTCTTTAGCCAATTTTGTGAGCACATCAAAGCTTCCAAAGTCTCCGGATGAAGCCTACTTCGATGATTACTAACCACCCTTCCACTGGTGCTAAAGGCGGACTCGGATGCAACTATAGAGATCGGAATTGCAAGAAAGTCTCTTGCAATCATTCGCAATGTGGGATATTTTATCCCATTTGTTTTCCACCAATTAAGAATGTCAAATTCTTGAATCCATGGTAGAACCGGCTCATCCAAATAATGATCTAATTCAGACTTCACAACACCATCGGAAGAAGAACTAAGGAAAGGCAATCAATTGAGAGAACTCATCTAGAGCTGATGCTTGAGTATTTACTGGTGGAGTGTAAGATTTTGCAGCTTTGGAGGATCTACATTGGTATTCACCAAGCAACTCATAACAAGTTCTCTTAACTTGTTCAATCTCAAAAGACCCCATTTCACCATAAATTTGAGGGTAGTAAAACTCCACTGCTTTCATCTTATACCTAGGATCCAAGACAACAGCAACTGCCAGCACACTATGGATAACACTCCAATATTTTTCAAACTTATCAAACATTTTCTTAGCCATATCACTAATCACATCAATATCAGAAGACATCCACTGCACTATTGCATTTCTAAGTTGACAAATTTGAACAAAATAAATATTGGCAGTAGAATAAAGCAATTGTATAAGATAGAATAAAGCAGATTGTTGATTGAACATAATCGTTGCTTTTGATTAAACAATTACAAAGGTGACCAACTTGATCAAACGAAACCGTGAACTTAATCCTTTCCCATGATCAGATCATTAATAAATGAGCAATCAAACCTAAAGAATAATTATGATTCCCTGTCTCTTACTGTGAGAGTAGACTTTCTAGAAGGTTGACATATATAATTGATCAGGCAGTGGAAGCTCCTTCTTAATTCCACTGATATATATTTGACTCGTGAAGAAACAATTTCACGAAAGTTAGAAGAAAGAATTTAGAAGAAAGAATTTCACAAAATGCAGTATGGTAATATTATTGGAAGACATGTTTCAGAAATTTTCTAGTCAGAACAGAGGAAAACCAGAATGCTTTTAAGAAATTGTCTAGTAAGAACAGAGGAAAATGGTTTGATTCATTCATGCTTTTGTTTTCAAAGTAATAAAAACATTTTAGGGTTTTTGGCATGTTCAATCAACATGAGTATTTGGCATGTTCAATCAATTAGTAAACAATTGTTTTGGGATGCTTTTCAGGTATTTGCAGGTTCAGTTTATAAGCCGTGGTTGGTAATGGGCTATTTTAATGACTTCGCTTTTTTGGCCGAAAGGAAGGGTGGCTCTGGGTCTTGTTTGAACAGAGTGTTACAGTTCAGGGAACGGATAAATGATTGCAACCTAGTTGACCCTGGTTGTATTGGTGGCTCATTTACTTGGATTCGCAAATGCAATGGTAGAGTTGTGTTGCAAGAACGTCTTGATCGAGTTCTTTGGAACAATGATGCAATCGAGATGAAGAAGAAGATCGAGATGAAGAAGAAGATAAAATTTGAGCAATGAGCACTTACCAGTGGACGACGATGAAGAAGAAGATCGTTGAAGCCTTGACTTACTTTGCAAGATCGAGATTTACTAAGAAGGCGCCGGTGAAGAAGTTCCGACGATGGTCAAACAGAGATGGAGGGGAGAGGGGTGAGGCGGAGAGCGGCGGCTTGAAGAGAAAAATAGGAGTTAGGTTTCGTGAATGATGTTAGAAGAATAGGTTTAGGGATGCAACTGAGGGTTTTGATTGTATTTTAATTATATTTTCATTAAAATGTAAAAACAATATATTGAATAAATATATTTGGTGCTAATAATTGACAAAAGCTTTCTCTGATACGAATGGTAAGGTGTTTCTATTAAAATTTTTTTGAGGGCAGAGGTAAGAGGTTCGAATCACATTAAAGTCATATGTATATATATATATATATTTTGTGTATTATTACTATTATACATAATCGGGTTCGGGTATCGGGTACCCAAGGGGTGCTACCCGTACCCTACCCGAACCCGGGTCGGGTAGTGAATGGACTACCCGTACCCTACCCTAACCCTATAACAAGATACCCTAACCCTAAAAAATCGGGTCGGGTAGTCCCGGGTACCCGAAAAAGACCTACCCGGTTGCATCCCTAATTTGGATCCGACGCATCCCGATTCAAGTGCAAGTTCTTTTTAAATATTTTTTAAACAAAAATAATTGTTTTATCTTTCATTTTATAAAGTTTATTGATAATATAACATAACTATCAATATATATAAAGATTTATTAAATGTTAAAAATTACTAACAAAATTATTGATAACGAAAGAACTGTTTCATCCTCAGAAACATTCAGAGAATTACAAAAACTCAACCACTCGTTGAAAAGTGAAAACCTTTCTTCGGAAAGACCACAATCACCGACCATTATTAAGTTGGGTGTGGAACATTTAAATTAACTAAATTAAATATGAAATAGGTATACTTTATTACTAATTTATAATTAATGCTAATTGATCCTAAATTATTACAAATTAAAACAAATTAAGCATTAAATTAAACAAATCATTAAAACCAAAGTTGTTGATTTCGTACCGGTAACGGGGTTTCCGGCCGGTATGTGCCGTTAATCATCAAAACCGGTACCGATAGACTAAATGTTTCGTACCGCCTAATTTTTCGGTGATTTCGCTATTGTTCCGGTGGTTTCGCTACGTTTCGTCTGTTTCGGCGAAAAATTAAGTTTCGGTCGGATCTTTGGGCTTCGAGGTCGTCGATGAATATCTGAATTTTTTCAGTCGAAATCTCCAACTCAGGTCGACATCCCAACGCTGCTACTCCAGTTCTCTGTTTCGTGGGAAATTTTGTTCTTTTCCATTTTATGTAATGAAGAAGACAGGCTACATGTAAACGATGCCGCATCCATTAAAGAGAGGAAAACAATTTTAATTGCTTAATAACAAGTGGGCCGAGTTTAGCCTAAACTATTTAGGCTATAAGATTTTGGATTTAAAAATAAGTGCAGCCCAAAAGACAATCAATTATTGGTATATACATATATACTTTTTTATATTCCTCAAAATATATATATTCTATTTATTTATTCTATATTCTTTATTCTATAATTATATTTATATTCTATTATATAGAGAATATATTTTTGATTTTCTATCTATATATATAGATATATACTACTATTTATACAGAATAAAAATTTATGAAAATATATATATATATATTTATATGAATCCGAAACATCCGAAATATATGACAGAAACAATCGAAACCGACACGTACCATTTTTTTAAAGAAAACCGAAACATAGTTTGGTACGAAACTAACAACCTTGATTAAAACGCAAGCCTTAAATTAAACAAATTAAAACCTGATAGATCTTTAATTGAACCACTAAAGAACTTTGGGGACTTTGTGCCAAAAAAAGAACTTTGGGGACTAAACTGAACTAAATGAACCACTCTGCACAATCACAAAGCTTGTCAGTTAACTTCATAAAAAATAAGGGAATAGATGGTACGTAAAATTTCATGTATTTAATTAATTATACTTTAATTAGTTATACTACATAATACTTTTTAGTTTTTCGCTTTAAGTTATATAAAAATATTCCGTAGTTTTAGTACGTTTTTCTATTGATTAATGAATTATGATCGTTATTATATAAAAAATTTATTATATTCATATATAATAATAATAATAATAATAATAATAATAATAATAATAATAATAATTTATTTAATATTAAAAGGAAATGTGATTTTTCTAAATAATAAAATCTTTTGTTTTATAAATTATTATTGAATTCAAATTATTTCGGATTCGGGTAAGTTCAGGTTTAGGATGTTGACTTTTTTGGTCAACTCGGGTTTGGTCGAGTTCGAGTTTCAGGTTCATTTTGCCAGCTCTAGACATGGCTGAGCTTTGGGGCATTCAAGAGGGCATTTCTTTAGCTTGGAGCAGAGGTTTTAGAGCCCTTGAAATTTAGTCTGACTCTGCTACCTTAGTCGATATGATCAGAAAAGGAGTCAACATGAACCACCCCTTGTTTTGTATGGTCGAAGCTATTCGAGAAATGCTGGCGAAAGATTTTAACTGGCGTATCTCTTATGTGCCAAGGCAGAAGAATTTTGTAGCTAATTGGTTAGCAAAGAACAACAAGGAACCATGGGAAGGTCTTTTAATGTTTAATACCCCCTTGCAGGTGTCATCAACCTGTTGATGGCTGATGCAGTAGGTGTTACCCCTTTCCTCAACTAGTTTAATTTTCAGGGCATGGCCTATTTGTAACAAAAAAAACCAGTACACTATTTTATTCACTTATTCTATCATGGGCCCGCACAAGCAAAATTTTTTTTTCATATTATCATTTATTGCTTTTTCTTTCTTTAAAAAAACACTTGTTAAAACGACAGATAATTCTTTAAAATCTATAAAACTTGTTATTACTCCCTCTGTTGCTTATTATAAGTTCACACTCTCTGTTCCTTTTTATTTTTCATCACCATTTATCAAGAAATTGGATAATTTTTAGTTCCAATTCTAAGCCTATTTTAATACTCTTGAATTCCTATACAGAATTAAATAGGTGGTTGATGCATATCCCATAACCAATAAAATTAAAATATCTTTTCCTTCACAACAAAAAGTTTGAAAAGTTGAAAGGGTATTTGGGTAAGAGTCTTAGAAATGGTATAGAATTTTGAAAACTAACTACTCCCTCCATCCCATATTATCTGTCCCTTTTGGGTCAAACTAATCTTACCTTTGACCTTTGATTATAGAAAAAATATATGCAATCAAATTCTTAAAAAATATGTTTTGAAAAGTTTAAGACTTAACTTAATCAAAATATAATTTTTTAAAATTTAATTATATATAGTTTTTTTATGATTAAAGGTCAAAGTTAGATTATTTTGACCCAAAAGGGACAGATAATATGGGACGGAGGGAGTAACTTTTAACCGTTTTCCTTGGTTAAAGATTTCGATTATCATGGACTTATATATAGGAACAGAGTGAGTATTATTATTATTATTATTATTATTATTATTATTATTATTATAAAATTAATGCTAGAGCTGGCAAAATGAACCCGAAACTCGCCCGAACCTGCCCGAGCTAGAGCCCAACCAAACCCAAGTTGACCAAGAAAGTCAAAGTCCCGAACCTGAACCCGAAATAATTTAAATTTGATAATAATTTATAAAATAAAAGATTTTATTATTTTCGAAAAAATCACATTTCCTTTTAATACTAAATAAAACTATTATATATATGCATATAATAAAATTTATATAATAATGATCACAATTCAATGATTCATTAATCAATAGAAAAAAGTACTAAATTACTAAATATTTTTATATAACTTAAAAGTAAAAGACTAAAAAGTAACATCATAACTAATTAAAGTATAATTAATTACATACATGAAATTTTAATTTTTTTAAACAAATAAAGAGTCTACAAAAGAGGTTTACTAATAAAAACAATTACATTTGTGAACTGTAAACTTTCAGAAGTCAAGAGCTAGTAAAAAAAAAAGTCAATGAGTGGTCGAGTTTTCGGGACTCTCTGAATGTCTCTGAGGATGAGACCGTTCTTTCGTTATTAATCATTTGATTCATTTCGTTAGTAATTTTTAACAATTATTCAATCTTTAAATATATTGATAATTATGTTATATTATATTATTATATTAGATATTATCAATAAACTTATAATATAAAAGATAAAACAATTATTTTTGTTTAAAGAAATCTTTAAAAAGAGCTTGCACTTGAATCGGGATGAGTCGGATCCAGATTGGAATTTGAAAATTGAATCAAAATCAAACCTGAACCCGACCCGAGCCTGAACCCAAGCCAGGACCAAACCCAAAAATACCTGAACCCGAAGTGACTGAACCCAAACCCGCCCAATTGCCAGCTCTAGTTAATACTTACAAGCAGGGTAGCTCGCGTTGACGCATCGAGCGTTTTGAAATTTGAATTGTTAATAATTGCTTTTATATGAATTGCCTTCAGTTTGGTGTTGTGAAGGAGTAGAAACAGTTTGGTATGAAGCAGTAGGAAAAGTTGAGTAGCAAATTTTTAATGCAATAAATTAATTGATGTGAGCTATGCTCTGCAATGAGTAAAATGTAAAGATGAAGTCTTAGGATGAATTTGATTCTGTTGAATCATTCTAGTAAGTACATTGTTGCAAAGGCATAGACATTCTTGCTTCAAAGTTACATATGCTAAAACTTTAGAGACAAAATCCATAAACATTCACTACAATTAAAAAGTAATAACATAAATACTGAAATTGAAAACATAAAGCTTGGAGTTGTGGCTTGCTTTCCTTCACTACCCTCGTTGCTTGCTGCTATTTCCTGGTGGATTTGCTTAATAGCGTTAGAAGTTGTAGGTACGTAAACATGTATAAATTAAGTGCATTTGAATGCTAAGGCTGTGTAGCTCTTGATGTACACTGGCTCACTTAAAAGTCATGAAAACAGAGAACTTATCGAAAGAAGGTAATACCATTCAAGGCAACAAATGGACATCTCGGCTTCATTAGATCATGCCCTCTCTTTCTATTCTTTCCATACATGTTCCACATATTATCTAGTCTACTTTTGGTTTATCTATAAACTTTGTTGATGTATGAAGGTATAGGCAAAACAGGATTAGTGGCAATACAATTCTCTCCTTAATCGCCAGACCTAGAATTAACAAATATAATAATAATGCCGACATATATGTGCATTGACTTGGAATTCTGATGTCCAAAATAATCAAATAACTACTAGAAAAGGGAAATGAAGTTTTATTTTGATTAGAAGTCTAATGTCCCAAGTTCAAGTAAAACATTCATTGCAATATAATTTTCAAATAGATATCTATTAGAAAAGGGAAATGAAGTCATTTAAACATTCTTCAACAGATAAAAAGTCTATTTTCTAAATATTTGAAATATAAATGCTAGATATTGTTGTGTAAGCAAATGGCATAAACGTGTGTTCTATATCTAACAGCTTTCGTAATTCCTTAAATCCCAAGAAATCATGAAATTTCTAAAACAGGAACCTGCAAGGATTGATTAGAGAATATTCCTCATCATAGTTGATAAGGACAACCATCAAAATCTACAATATTTAACAAATTTTTCATGGCCATTTATCAATAAAAAACCAAGAAAAGCATTCAGATCACGTCAAGAATAAAGGAAAACAAAATTTTATCCCTAAAGTGTTTTGACATGATAAATACTCTCATTTAGCAAAATCCATGTCAGATTGTTCATGTGCAAAATTCATGTTAGATTGTTGGATTGTAGAATGGAGGAAATTGCATTGAGCAAAATTGAAGCGAAAAAGTCAGTTTAAATTACAGTGGGAATAATGAAAATGTAATCAATTACATGAAAAATGGAAGGTGATAGTCTTACCATGCTTGTACAGATAGCATCATAATGAAATTGCAATTTCACCTTGAAGAGTTCGCTTACTTCAAATTCTATTTTTTTACGAACACTTTTGTACAATAATAGTAGTACACAACTATGTAAATGTTTCTAAACATTGTTTCCCCAAAATCATAAACTCAACATTTAACTTGCTCAATTCCTTTTCACGCAAAACAATTGAAGCAGCATGATTTAAGCATAGGATTTCATCAATTTCTTATTGCAGGCATAGGAAAAACAAATTGCAGGCAATTTGTTAGATACCTACCAAATTTAGAAATTCAACAATATCCGAGTCTCAGCTTTCTTTAAGTAGGACGATAAAATACATCACATGACACTTTCAAACGATAGCATCGCATACAGACAAAAAAATCAGATAAAAAAACAATAACTGGTGGCAGGGGAAATTGAATTTAGACAATGTCGAGCCTTGAATAGCAATACACTACATCCAACGGAAGCAAGAATCAAATAGTTTAAATCGAATTTGGGTATATATGGACCAAAAACTACAAAAAAACAAACAATATTGGAGAAGAGCAAATTAAAACTCAACGAAAATGGAATGAACAAATTAAAAATAACAAACCCAAGGGAATGAATAAATACTTTACCTCCAATAATCAAATCGCTGAAACTACCGCTCCAAGAATTTATTTGCAGCATCCAACCAAAAGCAACAAAAAAGAAATCAAAGGAAGGTGACCATCAGTAAGAGCCCACATCGAATATTAATTGAACAACAAATTGATATAATTGATTCCAAAAAACAACGCAAAACAATTGTTATAGACCTGAGTATTTGTTGAGTATAAAAAGGAAAAGAGGAACACATGAAACCATAAATTGGAGGAAAGGGGAAAGAAAACTTGACAAAGCCTAAAATCTAGCCACAATTTAAATCTATTGAAGCAACAACTTGAAATTAATAACTCATCTATTCCCCAAAAAATGCAATAATTAAAATTCAGTCTACCCAAGAGATCTCTTCCTCTTCCATAGCCACAATCGATGTACGTTAGTTGTTTTGGAGTAATAGAAATATTTATATGCTCTCTAATCTCATTGATTATAAATAAATGTAAACCCAATATTTGTGTTTACACGTAAACGGAACTAATGAATATGGACTGAAAATTGGGCTTCAGCATAAAAAAAAAAAGGCTTGGACACAACATATCAAATTACAGAATCCCCACAAAGCCCAATAATCAATACACATGGAAATATGCACTTTTTAGTCATTTAAACCGGAAACCAAAGGCCATGCAAGAAAAATTGAAGTCAAATTCGAAAATTATATAAAAAGACAATGCATTTTAAACAAATGAGTAAAATTAGAAGGATTTTAAAGTAATTAGTCATATGAGATAAGACCAAAACGGGACGAAAAAGTTGTTCCAGGTTAAAAGTTGAAAGGGCCGTGAGTAAATTACATAGGGGACAAAAATAATATGTAGTATATATATTATAAATTGTTCCACAACTTTGCTATAGAGTTAAATATTTACAAGTAGGGCAGCCTGCACTTGCGCTGCAGTCATCTTCTTATTAGGGCTATTTTTTTTGTAGTTTTTTAAGTCGGTTAGTAAGAAGATATTGCATTAGTTGTAATTTAATCAATTAGGAGAAACTCATACATCGAAACAAATAATTTGCATATATAAAGCAAAACACATGGCTTCTCTTTCATTCTAAAAGAGTATTACCTAAATTCTACTTCATCTCTAGGTAATTCATCAAAATAAAGCTAATATTATACTCCTCCATCTTTAGGTAATTCATCAAAATAAAGCTAAATATTCTACTCCTCCATCTCTAGGTAATTCATCAAAATAAACCTAATATTAATTGTTGCTTGAAATGTATGCTGATTATCTAAAAAAACATAGTACGCTGCGGTAATTTTTTAATCTTGATTGCAATTGTTAAATTAATGAATTCGGTTAGGTGGAATGGCTTCTGCATAAGGAAAACCTAATTTTTTGTAGTCAATGAGCATGTATAGTTGTCGTAGGAAAACTGAATTAGTTGAGAGCATTTGCAGGAGCATATGTAATTTACACAATGCATTACAAAATGATTGTACTCAACATTGGCTAACTGTGCTTTTGGAAAGGTGGAAATATACCAAACATAAGCAACTAATAGAAACCTTAATAAGAAGGAAATTGAATATTAAATAAAAAAACAATTTTTTTGTAAAATAAAATACGAATAAGGAAATGTTAAATTTAAGTATCAAATAATATAATCAACAAATTAAATCAGATTACCTCAAAATGTTGCGGTGAGAAGTGAAATCTCACCACTTCAGGCTATGTCATCCTAAGGCGCTGCTAAATTAAATGGAAAGATCTTATCAACGTCCACCTGGAAATTTTAGGAAACAGAACGGAGTCCAGGTGAAACCAATTCAAAGAAATGTTAGGAAAGAAAAAACCCACCCAAATAGAAATGAAGACGAAAGGAAAACATAACTGGAATGTCGACAATAGATTACCCATGAATCAACCATTATTGGAGATACATTTAGCACCAATCTTTTGGAATTCCGGCAAAGGAGTCGAACCGGTAAATCCTAATATCCACACACAATTAATATGTAATTAAAACACACTTAATCATAAGTATAAAAATAGTAAATTACAAAAAAGGGCAGCAGGAAAAGGAAAGCAAAAAATTCATTGAGGGGCTTTTAAGTCACCCGAAAAGTGAGAAAAGACCAAAAAAAGCCAAAAGGAGATACCACATTAATCCTCAATTTGGCCTTTAAGTAATTTCCATTGTCACTAAAAACAATATATAGTATATATTTGAAATAATTAATTTATGGTAATGAGCAAATTACTGTAGACACCCATTTTTGTCCTGTATCCTTTAATCTGAACCAACTCGCTTCTTATTTTAGTTGTTTGCACCTCCAGGGGTATTTTGGTCATTTTGCATGTTGGGCGTTTTGGTCATTTTGCAAATCCAGGGGCATTTTGGTCATTCTTGCATGTCCAGGGGCATTTTAGTCATTTCAAGTATCTTTTTAAGTTAGATTAGCTAATTAAGAAATTAAGAATCTTAGGATGAGTACTTTTAGCATTTTATGCATTTTAGGGCCTAATTTCATTTAGTAGTGTTGCATTTTAGCTCTTAAATCGATTCTATCTTTTAATTTTCATGGGAAATATTTTGGCCACCTACTAAGTGTAGTTCATTTAGCAAGCCTTTATCTAATTAGTGGTAATTGTCAGTTGGTGAAAAGGAAAAGATAAAATGTTTATTATTAGTTGCAATTTGTATGTTAGCATAGTCCATTTTAGAAACTATACTTGCATATGCCATGTTAGCTTGCATTTAGTAGCTCGATAACAAATATTCATTCTGTTTTTTTTTTATTTTAGCATTGCATACATGTGTGAGATTGCATCCATAAAGCAAAATGTTGGGAAGTTGAAAATAAAAAAATAGGGATTTTATTATTACTTTGGCATACATATAAAAAGTAGGAATTGTTGCCTTTTCTGTTCCTTTCTCTTTTACAAGAAACACAAAAACAGAATGCACTGTTGCAGTATCTTTGCCCATTTGAAATGCATTCTTGCCTTGATTCCAGCTTCTACCTTCCAAAGACATCGATCTCAAAAGGAGGGATGCATGACCTGCACAATGAATGTAAAAGAAATGCAGAAGGGAAATGTTTCCCCAGGCTTAAGACACAAACACCATTAGTTGGTGAATGTGTCATGAGATAGATGCAAACTAAAATGTATCAATGACATGGCAAAGCTTAAGATAAAAAAAGCAAACAAGGGCCATCAAGCAAAACATGCAACCTGGCGACAAGGTCTTTTAGAAGACCTCATTATGCAAGGCTGCACAGGGATGTATGATACGAGCATGAAAGCAGCACAAAAGCAGTGGAAAAATGGTAAGGAATAGAAGAGAAAAACCAAACCGCAAGACATCACATTATACATAACAAACAAAGATGGAATGGACCAGCCTGGGGAAAAGACATAATTATAGGCTTTAGGGATTGAGAGGACCAAGATTAAATTCAAGGCCTCATCATCCCATCAAAGCCAGGAGAAGAATAATGCATACAAGGGAAAAAGCACTTATCAACAGCAGGCACAAGTTCACTGAATTAGTAAACAAGCAAACACAGAGTCAAGGCGAGCCAAGTGAATGACATTCAAATTTCAGAGGACCAAATGCAGCGATACAATGTTACAAACATGGCTACAGAGCAAGCAAACAGATCAAGGCCATTAAGCAGCAAAACAACAGGTTTATTCAGTACCACAGTAGCAAGGAAGGTTCAAAAAAGAAAAGAACATGACATTGCTGTCAGTGAAAGCAACAACAGTATTTAGTCCATAACAAGCATGTTTACATAATGGCAATGGAAACAACAGTCAAAACCTAGAAGGTCAGGAAAGCAATAAGTCAAGTCAGGAAGTCAGTGGCACCTAATCACTAAAGTGCATCAATGATTCAATTCAGCAAATTATAGTAAGTGAAAAAGCCAAGTCCAGCAGAAGCTTACATCAAATAACAATGCAGCAGATTTGTTAACAAAACCAACAGCATTTTGGTATGCACCAGCACATTCATGACAGTTTGACAGGGATCAGGTAATAAACATATATAACAAAGCCAAATAGCAAGACCAAATTGGTAGGTAGTCATCAAGTACCTATATTTAAGGGCGAACATTTCTCAGTAAAACAAAAAACCAGCAGGACAAGGGGGCATCAGGGCATTCAATGTACAAGGGGAGGGTGTATAATTAATCAAGGTCAAGGGCTCATTTTGTATTCGAAGCAGTAATAGCCAAAATCCAAAGTGGCTACAGAAATCTTACCTCTCTCCAGATGACTCACGGCCAGCTCAGCATCACCACCTTCAACCAAATTCACAAGATGACAAAAAAGAGAGAGAGTTGTTAGAGGGAAGGAGATAGTTGGCAAAGAAGGAGAGGAATTGGTTAGGATAAGAAGGAGGAAGAAGATAAAAAGAAAAGGGATCCAAAAAAAATTACAGGCCCCTCACCTCTAAAAGAAGAAATCTCCACCCTCTCTCGGATATACACACTCCTCATACCCAATACACAGAATGAAAAAAAAAACCTTCCGATTCTAACCAAAAAATTCTCGGCTATTCTTCAACACCAACCCCTCTTGCACCATAAAAAACGATTTTTATACTCGAGACCCCTCTGAAATTGAGGTCTCTTCTCAGCCATTGACACAAAAAACAGAGATCTTCCCTTCTTCATAGACACACACTGAAAATAACCAAAAATCACCCTTTCCATTCCAAAAGAACACGATCGCTTACACTCTTGAAAATAGAAAATTGACCCCATCTTTTCTTCACCAGAAAACCTATACTCATACACACAAAAATCCAGAGTTCTCCTCCCAAAAAGATCCCTTTTTTTCAAAAGCACAAAACTTGAGCGGGTTTTTAGTTGTTTAATGGCCTGTTGGTGCCTGGTTCGAGTTTGGGGTTTGAAAAAAATCGAAGGAAGGCACGAGATCTGGGTTGCAGGCAAGTGGTGGTTTGAGATCTTGGAGGGCGGCTAGGGTTCAGATTTAGGAAGATAAGGGCCGAGAAAGAAGATGAAGAAGGGGAAATCAACAATATAAGCCTCTCGTCACCAAAACAGCGCTGTTTGAGGTAAGATTCTTTCAATTTTTTTTTTTTAATTTCACTCTTAAAAAAAGAGAAAGCTAGCGAGGATGGGACACAGAGTAGAAGAAGAGAAGATGAAATTCCCACCTTTGTTCGAAACTTTCAAGTCAGCCGGTTGGGTCAACAGTGACAGGTCAGGGGAAGAGCCAGAGATAGTGAAAAAGCTACAAGATCTGGATGTCAATGCTGTCTCAGATGATGGTTAGGTGGAGAATGATTGCCCGTGGATTCATGAGTTAGCCCCAGGAGAGGTTTTGAGCAACTGGATAGAGTATGAGAGAGCAATCTTTGTTGATGACCTAGAAATGTAATAATCTTTAATCTTAAAACTAGTACCCCCAAAGAATGTCAATGACAATACCATGTTTGGATTTCTCTTTTCAAAATATCAAACTATCATGTGTTCATTTTCTTTTAAGTCAATGAAATGCACCGCAAAGTTTCATCCACACATCTTTTACTATATTTTCATTTTCATTCTTATTCATTCATTATTACTAGCTATATATATATATATATATATATATATATATATATTCTTTTCTTTGGTATACATATTTTTGTTGCTTTATTCCTCAGGCCGATTGACGATGAATGCAAAGACGCGCGTGACGAGCCAGGGTTCGACTTCGAGAAACCGGTTTTTGCCGACGAACCCGACGATGAAGACATTGAGGACCAGGCCTTACCCCCAGACCTTTTGACATTGGTAGAACAGAAGGAAAAGCAGATATTGCCACATAAGGAGCTCACAGAATCGATTAATTTGGGTATAGAGGAAGAACCCAGGGAGGTCAAAATCGGCACTACTTTGTCGGAGGAAGAGAGACAAAAGTTGATAGATTTGTTGAAGGAATATGCCGATGTATTTGCATGGTCGTATCAAGATATGCCAGGTTTGGATCCGGAGGTGGCAGTACACAAGTTACCTATTAGACCAGAATGTAAGCCGGTTCAACAGAAGTTAAGGAGAATGAAGCCGGATATGCTGTTAAAGA
The DNA here is from genome assembly GCA_001974825.2 of Corchorus olitorius. Lineage (NCBI taxonomy): Eukaryota > Viridiplantae > Streptophyta > Magnoliopsida > Malvales > Malvaceae > Corchorus > Corchorus olitorius. The sequence goes on from AWUE01012539.1 coordinate 62,145, forward strand.
TTAAAGAAGAAGTCACGAAACAACTAGATGCAGGGTTCTTGGAGGAAGCGAAATACCCAAAATGGCAGGCAAATATAGTCCCGGTACCGAAGAAGGATGGAAAAGTCAGAATGTGCGTGGACTATCGAGACTTGAGTCGAGCTAGCCCGAAAGATAATTTCCCTCTGCCACGTATTGATGTACTAGTAGATAACACTGCGGGCTTTTCACTGTTCTCATTTATGGATGGATTCTCAGGATATAATTAGATAAAGATGGCTCCAGAAGATCAGGAGAAGACTGCGATTGTTACGGCCTGGGGAGTGTTTTGTTACAAGGTCATGCCATTTGGATTAAAGAACGCCGGGGCAACATATCAGAGGGCTATGGTGAATTTGTTTCACGACATGATGCATAAAGAGATTGAAGTATATGTGGATGATATGATTGCCAAAGCTCGATCGGTGAAGGAGCACATAGTGAATTTAAGAAAGCTTTTTGAAAGACTTCGAAAGTTCCAGCTTAAGCTTAACCCGGCAAAATGCACTTTTGGAGAGACATCAGGGAAATAGCTCGGATTTGTAGTCAGTGGAAAGGGAATTGAGGTAGATCCGGACAAAGTGAAAGCCATTCAAAACTTACCCCCACCAAAGAACCAGAAGGAGGTTGGAGGATTTTTGGGTAGATTGAATTACATAGCTCGCTTCATCTCTCAACTAACAGCAAAGTGTGATCCGATTTTTAAATTGCTTAAGAAGAAAAATCCAAGAGAATGCGATGAAGATTGTCAGGCTGCTTTTGATAAGGTTAAAGAATATATATCCAACCTACCAGTGTTAGTACCACCAGTGAGAGATAGGCTAATAATCTTATATCTTACAGTGCGCGAGAATTCGATGGGATGTGTGCTGGCCCAACAAGATGAAACTGGAAAGAAGGAGCAGGCAATTTACTACTTGAGCAAGAAATTCACCGATTATAAGGCCAAGTATTCGGATTTGGAGAAGATGTGTTGTGCGCTTGCTTGGGCGGCTCATAGTTTAAGGCAATACATGCTCTACCACACCACTTGGATGGTCTCCAAGTTGGACCCAATCAAGTACATGTTTGAGAAGCCCAGATTATCAGGAAGGATCGCTAGATGGCAGGTTTTGTTGTCCGAATATGACATAGTGTATGTGTCTTAGAAAGCCATTAAAGGAAGTGCAGTAGCAGAATTCTTGGCTGATCGGGCTAGCAAAGACTATGAACCAGTACAATTCGAGTTCCCAGATGAAGACTTGATGGCAATATGTCAAGTAGAGGAGGCGAAAGAAGAAGAAGACACATGGAAAATGTACTTTGATGGGGCAGCAAACCTGTCGGGGCAAGGGATAGGTGCAGTATTGATATCCCCAGAAGGCGACTATCTCCTAGCCACAGCTCGTCTAGAATTTCCAGCCACGAATAATGTATCGGAATATGAAGCCTGCATTTTGGGAATTCAAATGGCCCTAGATAAGAAAGTAAAAAGAATGGAGGTTTATGGTGATTTACCAAATGAAAGGAGAATGGCAGACAAGAGACCCGAAGTTAATCAAATACCGAGATCATATAGCAGGATTAACCAAGATTTTTGAAAAGATCATATTTCATCATGTGCCTAGAGAGGACAATTAGTTGGCTGATGCACTAGCAACCCTCTCTTCCATGTTCAAGATAGGGACAAACAAGATTCGACCAATCCAGATTCAAATGAAAGATTCTCCAGCGCATGTAATGAGTGTGGAGGATGAAGCAGATGGGATTCCATGGTATTTTGACATCCTCCAATACATCAAACACCAGAAGTATCAAGAACATGCCACGGAAAATGACAAGAAGGTGATTAGAAGGATGGCGATGGGTTATCTGTTAGAAGGTAACATCTTGTACAAGAAAAGTCGAGATCAAACATTGCTCAGGTGTGTATGTTAAGCAGAGGCCAAGAAAATCATGGAGGAAGTTCACGAGGGATCATGTGGGAGCCACATCAGTGGACATAAAATGGCGAGACAGATCATGAGAGCAGGGTATTACTGGTTGACGTTGGAGACTGATTGCATCAAATATGTCAGGAAGTGTCATAAATGCCAGATCTATGCTGACCAGATTCATGTGCCTCCAAATCCATTGCACGTGATGTCAGCCCCCTAGCCATTCTCAATGTGGGGCATGGATGTGATTGGGGTTATCAATCCTAAAGCTTCGAATGGGCATAGGTTCATATTGGTCGCGATCGATTACTTTACGAAGTGGGTTGAAGCAACTTCTTATGCGAGCGTTACCCAGGCGGTGGTCACCAAGTTCATTAAGAAAGAAATTATCTGCCGATGCGGGTTGCCAGAAAGGATCATTACTGACAATGCATCCAACTTGAACCAAGGACTGGTGGAAGAGACGTGCAAACAGTTTAAGATCGCGCATAGTAACTCCACCGCATATAGACCTAAGATGAATGGGGCGGTAGAAGCAGCCAATAAGAATATCAAGAAGATTGTGGAGAAAATGACTGAGACATACAAGGATTGGCATGAGAAGCTCCATTTCGCTCTTCACGCTTATCGGACTTGTGTCCGGAAATCAACCGGGGCAACTCTGTACTCATTGGTATATGGAATGGAAGCAGTGGTACCCATCGAAGTGGAAATACCTTCCTTGCGGGTATATCGGGAAACTAAGTTAGAGGAGTCTGAATGGGTCCAAGAGAGATACGACCAGCTTAACTTGATCGATGAAAGAAGGCTAACAGCTTTGTGCATGGTCAGATGTACCAAAAGAGGATGGAACGGGCATTCAACAAGAAAGTACGCCAAAGAGAGTTCAAAAAAGGAGATTTGGTGCTGAAAAAGATCATACCAGAGCAACGTGACCCAAGAGGTAAATTGGCACCGAATTGGGAAGGCCCGTTCGTAGTAAAGAAAGCATTCTCAGGTGGGGCGTTAATTTTACAAGAGATGGATGGAGAAGAATTCCCAAGACCCATCAACTCTGATGCGGTCAAGAAATACTATGCTTAAAAAAAAAGAAAAAAACTCAGCCTAAAAAAGAAAGAGGTTGGAAAAAGAGAAAATAAAATGAGGAGGGATCCAAGTCGAAAACCCGCAAAGGGCGGCTTGGGTCCATCGAGGGTCACTTGAGTTGAAAACCCGAAAAGGGCGGCTCAAGTGAAGGATGGAAAAGGAGGAGCTTGAGTCGAAAACCCGAAAAGGGCGGCTCAGGTAAAAGATAGGAGGATGTAGTCTGCTAGCAACATTTCAAGAAAGTATCCTAAGGTCAAAAGGGTAAGGATCCGGTCCAGACTGAGTTGGGTAAGGCAGCATCAAAACTAATCTCGATGAACCCTTGGCAAACGTCACAAATTCGTCGTCGTAGTATTCATCAACATGAGGTTCTATCTATTCAACACTTTCTTGCTGGTACTCCTATATATATATATATATATATATATATATTAAAATTCCTTGTTATATGAGATTTCTTCTTTCTTATTTGTACATATTTCTTGGCTAATGAAATTTCAAAATTTTAGTAATGTTTGTTTTACATCACTATGGTCTTTCTTTCAAAATTTATTAAAAACCTACATGGGAACGGTCGTTTTCAACTATTCAAAAAGGGTATTAGTAAAAGCTGCCAGGAAATATAAGGTCATCATCTAAGAAAAGGGTTTAAAAAGAGAAGAGAGAATATGGGCAAAAGATTGATACCAATACAGGGGTAGAGTACTAAAAGAAGTTGAGATAAAATAGTGGACGAGGGTTCATGAGAGGAGCCCAGCAGGTCAAGAACCTAAGAAATGTGCAGGGAAGGCATGTAGGACCATGAAGTGATTTGCAAAGAAAATAAAAATCAAACAATCAAAATCAACACATCATACATTTGGCATCTTTGCATTGACATGCATTACCGTAGCATCAACATCATGCATCTTAACTGCATACAAGAATACATTTGAGAACCTTGCATGAAATATTTTCATGAACAGAAGAAGCTCTCAACTAGCATTCGGAAGACGAAAACCTCAAATTGGTCGGAAGACGACCTTGTTAGAAGGTATACTAGGAGACAGTTATTTAGAGCTAGGGTCTCAGAGGACAACCAAAAAGGAGACTTATCAAATTTAGATATCCAGAAAAGTGAATTGGAAGACAGTTCAAAGGATAAGCGGAAGACGGTCCTATTTAAGATTGAATTGAAAGACAGTTCAAAGGATAAGCGGAAGACGGTCCTTTATAAGATTGAATTGAAAGACAGTTCAAAGGATAAGCGGAAGACGGTTCTTTATAAGATTGAATTGAAAGACAGTTCAAAGGATAAGCGGAAGACGGTCCTTTTAAGATTGAATTGAAAGACAGTTCGAAGGATAAGCGGAAGACGGTCCCTTTCATGTTTGAATTGGAAGACGATTCAAAGAAATTGATTCGGAAGACGATTCCATGGGGATTGAGTTGAAGGACAATTCAAAGAAGTTGATCGGGAGACGATCCATTTCGAAGAAAAAGAAAAAGTAAATGTGGACCCGATAGTAGGGGCGGTGTCTACTTCTTTGCACACTTCCTAACTCTCAAAAAGTAAGCAAACTACTTATTTGCTCACTTCTCGATAGTTGGAAGGCGCGCAAAAAGGGGTAGCTGTAGATACCCATTTTTGTCCTGTATCCTTTAATCTGAACCAACTCGCTTCTTATTTTAGTTGTTTGCACCTCCAGGGGTATTTTGGTCATTTTGCATGTCCGGGGGCATTTTGGTCATTCTTGCACATCCAGGGGCATTTTAGTCATTTCAAGTCCCTTTTTCAAGTTAGATTAGCTAATTAAGAAATTAAGAATTTTAGGATGAGTACTTTTAGAATTTTATGCATTTTAGGGCCTAATTTCATTTAGTAGTGTTGCAGTTTAGCTCTTAAATCGCTTGTATCTTTTAATTTTCATGGGAAATATTTTGGCCACCTACTGAGTGTAGTTCATTTAGCAAGCCTTTGTCTAATTAGTGGTAATCGTCAGTTGGTGAAAAGGAAAAGATAAAATGTTTATTATTAGTTGCAATTTGCATGTTAGCATAGTCAATTTTAGAAACTATACTTGCATATGCCATGTTAGCTTGCATTTAGTAGCTCGATATCAAATATTCATTCTGTTTTTATATTTTAGCATTGCATACATGTGTGAGATTGCATCCATAAAGCAAAATGTTGGGAAGTTGAAAATAAAAAAATAGGGATTTTATTATTACTTTGGCATACATATAAAAAGTAGGAATTGTTGCTTTTTCTGTTCCTTTCTCTTTTACAAGAAACACAAAAACAGAATGCACTGTTGCAGTATCTTTGCCCATTTGAAATGCATTCTTGCCTTGATTCCAGCTTCTACCTTCCAAAGACATTAATCTCAAAAGGAGGGATGCATGACCTGCAGAATGAATGTAAAAGAAATGCAGAAGGGAAACGTTTCCCCAAGCTTAAGACACAGACACCATTAGTTGGTGAATGTGTCATGAGATAGATGCAAACTAAAATGTATCAATGACATGGCAAAGCTTAAGATAAAAAAAGCAAACAAGGGCCATCAAGCAAAACATGCAACCTGGCGACAAGGTCTTTTAGAAGACCTCATTATGCAAGGCTGCACAGGGATGTATGATACGAGCATGAAAGCAGCACAAAAGCAGTGGAAAAATGGTAAGGAATAGAAGACTTGAACTTATTGACTCTTGTAATCTTTCACTTCACCCATTAGGTGCCCTCATAGCCACTTGTCATACGTTCTAACTCCTACAAGGCTCTGCAAGACCTCTTCTCCACAGATGGGATTCACCTTTGAAGATCTTAGACCCACACCCACAGTATATAGCTTTAGTGAGAAAAACCAAACCGCAAGACATCACATTATACATAACAAGCAAAGATGGAAAGGACCAGCCTGGGGAAAAGACATAATTATAGGCTTTAGGGATTGAGAGGACCAAGATTAAATTCAAGGCCTCATCATCCCATCAAAGCCAGGAGAAGAATAATGCATACAAGGGAGAAAGCACTTATCAACAGCAGGCACAAGTTCACGGAATTAGTAAATAAGCAAACACAGAGTCAAGGTGAGCCAAGTGAATGACATTCAAATTTCAGGGGACTAAATGCAGCGATACAATGTTACAAACATGGAAACAGAGCAAGCAAACAGATCAAGGCCATTAAGCAGCAAAATAGCAGGTTTATTCACTACCGCAGTAGCAAGGAAGGTTCAAAAAAGAAAAGAACATGACATTGCTGTCAGTGAAAGCAACAGCAGTATTTAGTCCATACCAAGCATGTTTACAAATAATGGCAATGGAAACAGCAGTCAAAACCTAGAAGGTCAGGAAAGCAGTAAGTCAAGTCAGTAAGTCAGTGGCACCTAATCACTAAACTGCATCAATGATTCAATTCAGCAAATTATAGTAAGTGAGAAAGCCAAGTCCAGCAGAAGCTTACATCAGAAAACAATGTAGCAGATTTGTTAACAAAACCAACAGCATTTTGGTATGCACCAACACATTCATGACAGTTTGACAAGGATCAGGTAATAAACATAGATAACAAAGCCAAACAGCAAGACCAAATTGGTAGGTAGTCATCAAGTACCTATGTTTAAGGGCGAACATTTCTCAGTAAAACAAAAAACCAGCAGGACAAGGGGGCATCAGGGCATTCAATGTACAAGGGGAGGGTGTATAATTAGTCAAGGTCAAGGGCTCATTTTGTATTCGAAGCAGTAATAGCCAAAATCCAAAATGGCTACAGAAATCTTACCTCTCTCCAGATGACTCACGGCCAGCTCAGCATCACCACCTTCAACCAAATTCACAAGAAGACAAAAAAGAGAGAGAGTTGTTAGAGGGAAGGAGATAGCTGGCAAAGAAGGAGAGGAATTGGTTAGGATAAGAAGGAGGAAGAAGATAAAAAAAAAGGATCAAAAAAAAATTACAGGCCCCTCACCTCTAAAAGAAGAAATCTCCACCCTCTTTCGGATATACACACTCCTCATACCCAATACACGGAATGAAAAAAAAAAACCCTCCGATTCTAACCAAAACATTCTCGGCTATTCTTCAACATCGACCCCTCTTGCACCATAAAAAACGATTTTTATACTCGAGACCCCTCTGAAATTGAGGTCTCTTCTCAGCCATTGACACAAAAAACAAAGATCTTCCCTTCTTCATAGACACACACTGAACATAACCAAAAATCACCCTTTCCATTCCAAAAGAACACGATCGCTTACGCTCTTGAAACCAGAAAATCGACTCCATCTTTTCTTCACCAGAAAACCCATACTCATACACACAAAAATCCAGAGTTCTCCTCCCAAAAAGATCACTTTTTTTTTTTAAAACCACAAAACTTGAGCGGGTTTTTAGTTGTTTCAAGGCCTGTTGGTTCCTGGTTCGAGTTTGGGGATTGAAAAAAATCGAAGGAAGGCACAAGATCTGGGTTGCAGGCAAGTGGTGGTTTGAGATCTTGGAGGGCGGCTAGGGTTCGGATTTAGGAAGATAAGGGGCGAGAAAGAAAAAGAAGAAGGAGAAATCAGCAATATAAGCCTCTCGTCACCAAAACGGCGCCGTTTGAGGTAAGATTCTTTCAATTTTTTTTAATTTCACCCTTGTTCTTTCAAATAATGCAATTTAAGGCTTATTATGTCTAATTGTTGCTATTTGAGACATGTTTGTGTTGGTTTGTTTCAATTTGAGATTTGATTGATTTACTTTCATGATAAAGTTGATGGATTTAGGTCATTTTTACTCTTGAATAAACATTCCCATGCTAAATCTAAGTAAAAACCTAGCTTGCTAATTTTTATAGTGGAAATTGGGAATATTGGTTAAATGATTTTGTCTTAGTTTAAGATCTTGGAATGAGGGTCAAGTTTATGGTCATGAGTGATTCTAAAAGTAATCCTTTAGTCCAAAGATTAGATTTTTATTTAATTGATTGATATGGTTGGATATTGTTTGCAATTTTGAGTTGAAAGTGCATGATTTTTGGGTATTCATGGTATACAGGTCGTGTCTTTTCGGTTAATTTAAGTGTGTGATGCCAAAGCTTGGATTTTTATGTTTAAATTGACTTGAAATTGATCTTTTTAATTTAGCTTCATGGATTTTTGATTAAGTTGCTTTTGTATTGGAATATGAGACTTATGTTTGGAAATGCTTGTCTGTTCAACTTGAAAATGGAAATTTAATTACTTGAGTTAGTCTTGATTTGAGAAATGGGGTCTCAATTTAAAGTAAAGATTTTCTTTGATTGAAATTGGCTTGAAGATGATATGTAAGACACTTTGGGCTAATTTCAATTTTAAGGAAATTAAACTTGGAATTAAGAACTAATTTCACAAATAAAGATTAACTCGAAAGGAAATTAGGGAATTTATGGAATGAGAGTTGTCACTTGGTCAATTTAGGTCTTTATTTTGCATTGATGTGGTGTGAATTGTGTTTTTGCTTCCTGAATATCACTGATCATTTTCTTTAGTGTGTAGAAAGGTCCCCGGTGTGCCCAGTCCAGTCCATAAGTCTTATGTTTCTTTAATTGTTGTTAAGTCATTAATTGGCCCGATTTGGCCTTGGTTTGTAATAACTAGTAATTAGTAGAAGTAGAATTTTACTATATACATGCATCATACGTCACCTTGTTATTGAGATGTATTCATACTCGTCTTTTGCTGAGATAAAGGGTCGTCCAGATAAATGTACTAGGGTACGAACTTCTGGAAGCCTCTTTTAGACCAATCTTTTCCATAAATACCCCCATAATGATGGGAAGGGTTTATGGAATTGATTTCGGGTAGACCTGTATTAATGCATATAATTAAAAGCAATCTTTCATGCATTTTTACTTGACATTCATGCGAGTTTAGTTAAATAAGAATTGGTAAACAATGATCTTTTACGATGACGGGTGGGTCCCCAAGTAAATGTACTCGGGTGCGAATTCTTGGTTCCCGCTCCGAGATTGGATTACCTTCGAGATACCCCCATAATGCGTGGGAAGGGTCTCGGGTTATTTCTAGTATATCGTTGTTTACTAATTAAAAAACTAAAATATACCAATACATGCATCATCTGCATTCAGTCTTACTTTTCTTTCTAAGATTAAGCATAATTAAGAAAATACAAAAAGATCATTTTCCTCCAAAAAGCATTTTTCAAAAGTCAGTGTTCTCTTACTCGGTTTTCAAAATGAATTAAAATTGGTAATCAAGTGTTTTAAGATTTAAACAGAAGTTTTCAAATTCAAATTAAGACTTAGTTTATCAATAAAAGATTGGAAAAAGATTTCCAAAACAATAAAAAAAGAAGATTTTCACACCCTTTTTAGGAAGGCTAAAACGGGAATTTTCAAAATACAAAGTAAAAAAACTTTAAAAAAAACTGAAATAAAAGGTTTTGACATAACATTTTCAAAATCTCTTCCCGGTGCGGGAGATTCAACAAGAGAACAAACAGTGAAAGAGAATCGAGACAGAATTGATCGACGATGTTCGATCATATTCTCCGAATTCTCGACATTGATTTTAAAGAGATTTCTTTTTCCTTCATAACCCTTCCTAATAATAATTAAGACCAAGCCTTAAAAGCAACCAATTTTCTTTTTGAAAATTACCTCAACTATACGAAATTATATTAAGAGTAGAGATGTTCAAACATTGTTGCTGAGTTGTTGGCGCTAAGATTCGGTCTGTTACTAGCATCGGAGGAGGGTTATAGGAAGGTCATAACTCATATGTGAACTTAAGGCAATGGTGGTGCTTGATTAATAGGATCAACATATTATGGTATCCATCTTCTTGGCGGTATCATTCTTGATATTAATTAAGGAGCTTTTGAATAGAATATGAGATTGTGTAATGCGCCATACACTGCACAAAAGGAATTTTTGTGTATGTTTTCTCTCAAAGTTGGGCTGCCAAATGGAGATAGATTATGAGGTGCTTCAGGATCCTCCTTCAAGAGTGGATTGTTGCAAGATGATGTGTGGGGTGTCTCTTATCCTAGGAGTTATGCTGTTAGTTAGTGATCGGTCGTCAGCAAATCACAAAATAATCCCCACAAAAACCTAACTTAGTAGATAGGGCAAGGATGGGTCGAATCCCACAGAGAAGGGGAATATAATTATCCAAAGGTAAATCCTCTCTAAGAATCACTTAAAAACAGGGGATTAAAAATACCAATTATAAAGAAAAGCAATCAAACTAAAAATAAAGCAAACTAAATTAAATCTAAACTATGGCAATTAATAAAGAAAACAATAATAGGAAATCATACTTCTTTTCCAATGGTAGAAATCAATCACTTTAACTATGGATCCTTGATTTAAAAGATGAATTTAATATTTTATTCTCAATTAAATAATTGGTCTAGAGATAATCCCTAACATGTATATTAGATAAGATTTCCTGGATCGGGCTTAAAATATCCCTTTTATTCTTTCAGCATTCAATTTCCTGGATTGAGCTTAAAGATCACTTATGAACAAAGCATTAAGAACAAAATTCACACATGCATAGCAAGTATAACCAAACTTATTAACTCAATCAAAAATTAATAAGGTTTACTAATCCCTTTGAAGGAATGGATCGTTCGCTCCCAATCGTTACCTCACAATCAAACTTGGATGGATCGTCCGAAAGCTGGATTTAACTATAGATCTATCCAATTACATCATTAGTGGCCACATAAATCAATAAATATGAAGATCATGAAATAAAGCCGAGATTAACTTTCAAGAACAAATATCAAATTATAAGGACACAAATATCACCATCATTATTTGATTGAAATCACCAACGGATAAGAAGTATTAAGAATTTAGCTACTCATAGATTTGGGAAAATCCATGAGAGGCATAAGAAAACTTACAGACTTGAGGGCCGAAATCCTCCATTGACAAACCTAGGAATATCGCACCCCTCTTCAAGAAGAAGGGGTGTCGACACCCTTAGCTAAAAACTAGAAGAAAACCAAAAAAATAGATGAAGAGAAAAAGATGTTGAGAAAAGATTGTATCTAGGGTTCCATATAATTAAGGTGGGTATTTATAGTGGACTAATTAGAGTGCATGTAGACTTAGGAATAAACCCTAACAGCCCCTAGGTTGGTTTTAACCCTTAACTTGGTCTCCAAGTTGGATTAAAAGTCTTCCTAGAGTAAAAATTGGTGTTCAGGAAAATTCTGGAATCGTGCAGCAACTTCGACAGCAACTTCGTACTTGAAGATGGCAGAATTGGGCTTTTGGAAAGTTGTAGATCTTGGAGTCCTCTTTTCAACGCATATTCATACGCATTTTTTGGAGGTTTGAGTAAAAAGTTATGGCCTTTTTACCGAGACTGCGCAGAATCCTAATCCAACTAGGAAAGGGATTGCTGGAATTGAATATTTCCTGGGCTTGTGCGGCACATATTGGGATTTTGACTCCAATTGTGGGCTCATATGAGCTGAATATTATCCCATATAAAATATTCATAATTTCATGTCTTCAAGGCTTCTCCATAGCATGTCTTCATTCCTTCGCGATTTAAACTCAATCCTTAATTCTTACTCCTTGAAATATTTCTGTAATGAACTTCATGACTTGAAATTATCTTTAGTTAATCTTCAATCACGAACTTCGAATCTCCAAATCTTCACTCAAAATTGCTAAGTCCTTATTTGTGACAAAAGTCATCAAAATAGCTCCAAAAATAGTGAAAAACAACAAATTTCCACTTTTCTTCTCTTCAAGACCTAAAAACACAAATACTTGTAAAATAGGGTTAAATCACACATAAAAATACCAAAAAGCATAGGAAAATGATCATAAAAATAGGGTTAATTTTGGCTCGGTCATAACTTCCCCCACACTAAACCTTTGCTAGTCCCTAGCAAACTAGTGCATAAAAAACTATGAAAATAAAAACTAAGCTAATGCAATAAAGATTCCACTTTCGTAGGTGTACGGCGGCACTTAGCACGTGACGCAAGTCTTTAAACTTTTATACAACATAAGTTTTAAAAGGTTTAAAAACAATTATTTCGAAAAATCAATTTTGGATGCATACACATATCAAGGATCAATGTAATCATGGAATCAGAATAACAAAGAATAATAAGAATACTCAATTGAAAAGATCAAGAAATAGCAAGCATCTTTATTCTTAAGTAACCATAATTAAAGTAGTTCTAATCACTCATCATTCTTCACATCCTATAACTACTTCTTACCATAAGCTTGTGCATTCATCTTTATCTCCATTACTCAAAGGAAAATAATGTCATAGATACAAATCAAGGGTTTTTGTGGGTTATAATAGATTTTTAAGGGTAATTGTTTTTAGAAAATAAGGTTACTAACCTTGAAGTGTTCATGATTTGTTGTTACTAACTCCCTTTTATTTTTTCTTTTTTTTTCAGAAGGACAATACTTCCGTAATTCCATGTCTCTAATCCTCTTTCAGGGTTACTAACGCCTGTTTTTATTATTTTTTTTAAAGAGTGACAACTATGAAAAGGTTAGAAATACCTATTCTCCTTTTCATGAAAACACTTCTTTTGAAAAGATTTTTTTTAACTATCCTTTATATAAGTAGTCCCCCACACTTGTTCTTGACATATCCATAACATACTTTCATAATTGTAATTTCAACAAGATTAAACATAAGTTCTAGAAATAGATAGTTATAGAAGCAATAAATGAATAAACTCATATTACAAACTCTAATTATACCTAATTCTAAGAAATAAGATGACATGCTAAAAATCAATCAATGAATAAAGCATTCTTACAAATTCTAAGCATTCATCAATCATAACTTGAATTTAATCTCTTAATATATGCATGAAAAATCCATGGTATGGATCTATGCATGTAGACTCTCTCCCCCACACTTAAAAGACACATTGTCCTCAATGTATGATTTTAATCAAAAATTTGAGTTTTTGAAATTTTTGAAAAATCATATTAATGCACATGTGTGAAAAGTGTGGTTTAAAAATTGATGAATATGCTAATGAAAGACTTGACTCACAAAGAAAGTGTATATTCAATCAAGCAAATCAAAGCATCAATCATAACAATCATAGCATATAAATTAACTATGACTCATATGCTTTAATTTGGATTTATGACTTATATGCTATGATAAATAAAGTACCAATGCAAACAACTAATTCAAATCAAGGAATAGGCAAGCAATCAAATCATTAATCAATCAAAACAAAACAATGCAAATAAAATAAAAAGATAGAGTTAAAGAAAGCTTCTCTATTTTCAAGTATAAGCTCCATTCGAATCCTTGCTTCTGAAACTCAACTTCTTTCGAGTTCTTTTTTGCTATTGTCCAAATTATAAGCTCCATTTACTCTCCTTTGTATCCTTAATAGAAAATCCTAAAAAGAAAAAGAAAAATAAAAGAAAGAAAAAATTAAATGTTACTTAAAATTATTGGGTTGCCTCCCAATAAGCGCCTTTCTTTAAGATCTTTGGCTAGACTGCCTTAAAGAAATTATTCTTCAAGGGTGAAGGAACTATGGATATATTCCTTCAACAAGTCCACAATGATCATGAGAGTATCATTGATGGCTTTAAGAACTTCAAGTTCAATCCAATTAGGATTTGGAATCATTGGTGTGTGGATGGCCGGTGGTGGTGCTGTGATGGCACGGGCTGGTGCGGTAGTGGTCGATCCTGGCATGGGTGTGGCCGGTGGTGATGCAGTAGTGACCGGTCCTAGGCGGGCCTGGTGCATGGATGGCCGGGCCATAGCCGGCCTAGCTTGCTGGGTTGGCACGGGTATGGCCGGGCAGCAGTCGGCCGAGCACGCTAGGTTGGCTCGATGGTAGCCTTGAGTTGCATCCTTCGGTGCTTTGGCTTCCATTCTTTGCTCCTCTCTTTTTGGCTTTGACATTGAAAATTTCGTCCTTCGAGACAACTCTTCAAGCGCAAAATATGCATTCTCTGGGGTTCTTTTGATCAATGGGGTACGACTGAAGGAATCAATAAGGACTCGATCTTTAAGTCCCAATCTTCCATAGAAGATTTGGATTAATATTCCTTCTTTAAATCCATGTTGAGGGCAATCGGCACACAACTTCTTAAATCTCTCCCAAAATTGGTGGAAATTCTCATTGTAGCGTTGTCGAATTTCCCTTATCCTTTGTCTTCCCTTGGAAATCTAATCAGGCACCATCGATGAAGATTCTTCTTTCTTAACACTTTTATTCTCCACAACACAAACAAAATCGTCACATTTCAAAGGTATTTTAGATGAAATTCTAGGATAGATAACATCACCATCGAATTCCATGGTCAATGAACCATTGAATACATCGATCTTGGTATGAGAAGTTCTTAGGAAAGGTCTTCCTAACAAAAGAGGACATTGATCTTTCGAATGTCTCATCTCCATAACAAAGATGTCAATAGGAAAAATCAAGTGTTCAAATTTAATTAAGACATTCTCTAGAATACCTTTAGGGTGAACCAAAGATCCATCAGCTAACTGCAGAATAACGTCAGTATTTTTCAAAGGACCAAGATTCAAAGATTTATAAAAAGAATAAGGCATTACACTCAAAGAAGCACCTAAATCAAGCATAGCATTCTCAATAATACTTCTTCCAATAGAACAAGTAATAGAAAACGTACCTGGATCCTTGCACTTAGGAGGTAAACTCTTTTGAAGCACAATAGAAACATTAGCTCCTACACTTACCTTACCTTGCAACCTTTCCTTGTTGGTACAAAGTTGCTTAAGGAACTTTGCATAATTTGGAATTTGTTGTATGGCATCAAGAAGTGGGATGTTGACCTCAACTTTTCGAAGTATCTCCAAAATATCTTGATCATCATCTTCTTTCTTTGACTTCTTCAATCTTGATGGAAAAGGTGCATGTACCTTGGAATCCTTAGGCTTGACAGCGGCGGTTTCTTTGTCTTGTTCACCATCCTTAACAGCTTCAATAAGAATGGGCTCATCTTCAATCATGATTTCTTTGTCAGGCATTTGCAATTCTTCTTTTTTGGTGTAGCTTGGCTCTCCTTCATCTTGTGCGGCATGGGTTGGATATGGTTCTTCCAACTCTTTTCCACTTCTCAAAGTAATTGCACTTACATTCTCCCTAGGAGGTACTTTTAATTGTGATGGGATCCTTTGTTAACCTTGTGTTTTGAGCTCACTCAAGTCACTAGCCAATTGACTTATTTGTTTCCTCATCATCTCCATAGCTTCCCTCATTTGTTGCATCTAACTTGTGAAGATTGTTGGAAATTAGGCCTTTGATAGTTCATTTGGTCTTCCTTGATGGTTACCTTGGTTCCCATATTGTTGATTTTGTTGCTCGACTCTCCATCCAGGATTTGAGTAGGGTTCAGGCTTCCTTTGATATGCTCCTTGCATTCCCACAGCATTGACTCCTTGAGTTTTGTCTTCCAAAGAAGGGCACTTATCAATAAAGTGTCCTTTTGAACAAATACCACATCCTTAGGCACACTTGAAAAATTCGCATTGAATATATCAGTGAGCATAGCGATTTGTTGATTCGTTTCTTCAAGTTGTTGCTCCAATGAGGTGGAATGGGTAGAGAGTTCATTGATTCTTCTTGTATTGTCTTCTCTTGAATAGTCTTCTCGAGATCCAAATTGTTGAGTATTTGCAGCCATATTTTCCACTAAAGTTCAAGCATAGGTGGGAGTCTTGTCTATGAAAGCTCCTCCACTTGCAGAATCTATGGAAGATCTGTCAAACGGTAGTAATCATTCGTAGAAATATTGGATCAGCAACTGTTCATTGATTTGGTGATTGGGGCAGCTCGCGCAGAGTGTCTTGAAACGTTCCCAATACTCGTGCATTGTTTCTCCATGGCGTTGCTTAATTCCGCATATCTCCATCCTTATACTTGATACTTTATGAGCAGGAAAGTACTTCTTCAAGAACAATTTCTTAAGGGTCCTCCAAGAGGTGATTGAACCAGTAGGTAAGAGGAACCAATCTTTTGCACGGTCCACAAGAGTGAACGAAAAAGTTCTTAGCTTGAATTGATCTTCAGGAATACCTTGAATGCTTGTAGATGTACAGGCAATCTAGAAATCTGTAAGATGTCGGTGAGGATCTTCTCTAGCTAGACCATGAAATTTGGGTAAAATCTGAATAAATCCAGATTTTATCTCAAAGGTTCCAGTCGTATCTGGGTATCGAATTGCTAAACGTTGTGCATTAACGTTTGATGCAGCAATCTCTCTTAGAGTTCTAGGAGCTTCTTCGTTTGCCATGTCTTCTGATGATATTGAATAAGTGGTTGATTTAGGAGAACTAGATTGAGACTTTTTTTTTCAGACTTTTTAGTGTGACTAGCTCTTGACTTCTGAAAGTCTACTGTTCACAAATGTAATTGTTTTTATTAGTAAATCTCTTTCGTAGACTCTTTGTATTTTTTTAGTAAATCTCTTTGTAAACTCTTTATTTATTTAAACTTTTTAGTCTTTTGCTTTAAGTTATGTAAATATAATTAGTAATTTTTTACTTTTTTCTATTGATTAATGAATCATTGAGTTATAATCATTATTATATAAATTTTATTATATTGATATAATAATAATTTTATTTAATATTAATTAAAAGGAAATATGATTTTTTCTAAATAACAAAATCTTTTATTTTATAAATTATTATTGAATTCAAATTATTTCGGGTTCCGGCTCGAGCTGTCTCGGGTTCGAGTAATCTCGGGCTCGGGTGCGAGACGTTAACTTTTATTGTCAACTCGGATTTGGTCGGATTCGGACGGATTTTGGGGTCATTTTGCCAGCTCTAGCAACATACTCCATTTTCGGGGTCACCGGACAACGGATATGTCGGGAATTGGATCCAGTAGACTATATGATTGGTAGTTTTGTGAAGTTTTTTGATGTTTTGACTTAAAGGAAAGAGAAGATTCAAGTGAAGTTAGTTATTTTAGAAATTTCGAAAGTCTAGGTAGGATGGGCTTTCTCAGTGGTGGTTGTTGGGTAGAGTAGAGGAGGGAAAAGGAAGAAAGTTGCAGCGTAGTTTTTTAGGGCTGTTTTTCATATTTATCTTTTTTATATTTAATTACATGTTTTCTTGATTTCATTCTAATATCTTCCTTTCCTCTTTCTTTGTTCTATTTTTTATTATTTTTAATTCAATTTGCATAAATTTGGCCAAACAAAAATTCAATTTTTAGATTTTTTTTTTTCAATTTTCAACATGTGGAGCTTATTGCCACATGGACTTTCATCTGGATGTGCTGTTATGGTCTTAGATTGTCAGAAAAGAGTTAATTTGTTCTATTTTCAAAAGATATGCGATTTATTTGTCCCAAAAATAAGAAAATGGACCAATTTGTCCCAAATGAAATAGTCAGGGGATTAATTTGGACATTAAGCTATTTCTAAAGTATTGGTAAAATGGTAAATAATTTCTATTTCCGCAACAGAGTATAATTTTAATTTGTTGGAAGTGTAGTTAGGAGATTTTTAACTTTTCACTTTCTGAATATCAGTCTCAAGTCAATAAAATCTGGGGATTCCTAATTGATTAAACAAATAAAATTATCAACTTTTTCCCTAAAAAAAATTATCAACTTTTTTTAGTAGAAATACACGATCTTGGCAAAAATGGTATCATAGTGATAGACATATATAGATGATGAGAGCAGATGTAACTAGTCAAAGAAGCTTTATAGATGGGTCCAAGAAATATAGAAATGGAAGGCCACTCTTTTGGTGGTGGTGGGTCAAATGTCTCATCTTTGGTTTGTATCTCCCACCAACCACCGGGTTACCAATATTATCTTCATCCTCTTCCTCAAGACATCAACTATGGTTAAAATAATCAAGAAGCATCCAAAACAACATTGTAATGCTTCTTTTTTGTCCCTGTATTTCTTTTTCCTTTTTTTTCCCATTTGAGGTTAATGCTAGATGTCGTAATATGTGTGCATTTTTGTTTAATCATAAATCATTACATGTATATATGTACCCTGAAAATAAATCATTACATGTATGATACATGCTTTGTTGATATTATCTCTACGTATAATATTGGCTCTCATAAGTGATATATTTAATTTTAAAAGGATTAATGGAAAAAAAAAAGGTCCCCAAACTTCCCGGAATGGTCAAATAACCTCCTTTAATTTTGACCAAATAAGTCCCTAAACTCTCAATTTTGGCGAAATTACCAATTTTGTAAACAATTCACTAATGGCTCTGTTAAATAGTGCCACATTAGCACGTCACATGGTCAAAAAATGCCATGTCAACCAAAGTAAATTTAAAAAAAATTAAAAATATTTAAGGTTAAAGGAATTATTTTTATTTTTAAAATTTGTTTTTCTAAAAAATTATCGTTTACCCACGTGGCACCTGACATCGTAGTATTTAACAAAGGCATTAGTGAACCGTTTGCAAAAGGCTAATTTGGTCAAAATTGAGAGTTCAGGGGCTTATTTAGCCAAAATTGAAGTCCAAGAGCTTGTTTGACCGTTATCGAAAAGTTCAGAGGGCCATTTTTTCACATTAAGCCTATCTTTAAAAGGTGTTTAAGGATTAAATGTTGTGCGTAAAAGTACATTGTATTATACTAATTTTATACATAAACTTAACCATCATCCAATCTCATCATCAAATTCTATCTTACCACCGCTCAAAAGTAAACCATAAGAAGATGGATACAAGGATGAATCTTGATAGGTGATATTGGAGAGGCCAATCTGAATCAAATTATTTGGGGAAGGGGGGATTCAAAAATTAATAATATCAATATCTATACTATATATAAAAGTACAAGTTTTGTAAAACTTTTAAAATCACTGATTATACCCTTATTTTTCAAATATATTTCTTAGATGACATGACATTGTTTAACTTTTTATAGTTTTACTCAACTAAAAACTCTTTTTTGTTATAAAACTAAGAAGAACATGAAGAACAATACAGAGAAAATGAGAGAGAATTTCTTATTATTCCAGAAAAAATGGAATACAGAAATGAGGTGTAATTACAACTGAACTGAAATAGCCTATTTATAGCTGAAAGTTACAACGGACAAGATCATTTGAAGAGATAAAATCTAAATCAAATCTAGATTACATAATCAAATAATATCTAAATATAATCTACTTAAATCTTCAGATAATCTCTAGTTGAAATCTTCTGATAATATCTTCTGTTGATAATATTTTCCGGAATATTCTCTTAGTATCTCTTGATTTTATTCTCCTTGATTCCCTTTTTGTTAATTCTCTTGTTTTACTTCTCAATTTGTCTATAGGACAATATGGGCTAATATAGTTGGGCTTAGTGTGGTGTGGTGTCCATAATTCCATAACACTCCCCTTGGACATAACATCACTATAACAATCTGTTTGGACATGTGGCTAGTGCCTCGTTAAAAACTTTAAGCCGGAAAAACCTAGTGGGACAAAAACCTGTCATAAGGGGAAAAGAGTACATCAAATCACGTCCATTCAATTTGTCTTCAGGACAAAAATTACATGTGCTCTTATTGCCTAATTAAAAACCTTGAGTCGGAAAACCCAGTGGGACAAAACCGAACAAAAATAAAAACAGTACAGAGCAATCAACTTGTCAACTTTCTTGGAGTTCATGAGTGTATATAAACTTCGGCGAGATGTGTTTGGTCCTATCACCCATGTATCCTCCCCGATAACATTAAGGTATGGTACTTTAAGACCAAGTATATCCTCATCGGTTTGTTTAGGGTGAAACATGTCCATTAGGTGATCAAGGGACCTAATTACAACCATAAGTGTGCTCAAAGTATATTGTTTGCTTTGTGCTCAAGCTCTTAGACCAATGCATAATTCGGTTTTACCCAAATTCTAAAACTCCATTTCAAATAGTTAGCAGTTTGGGACAACTCTTCAAGAGTTCTAAATTATATTTTTGACATGAACAGCTACTATAGCAAATCCGGTTTCTAATCTCTTTAATAAACACACATGGGTCGATGAGATTCTTTTATATTCTTCCTTAATTAAGTACACGCTTAAGCATTGATACAACATGTGGTCAAATTGCTTCAACCCATATAAAGATATTTTGCAACTTTTGAGAATAAGTTGCGGGGAGTGTATGCTTCAGGCATTTTAAATCCCTCGGGAAATTTTCATATAAATATTGGAAGTTAATGCTTCGGGCATATTATCTCCTTTGAACCATAAGTATGCAATCACAGCGTTCATATAACATGTTTCCAACTTTATAAGGAAATGAAATTGTATTCATCACAAGTGAATACATTATAATCAACCCCAGTTCTCTAAGTGAACCCTTAGGCTAAAGGTCGGGTTTTATACCTCACGAGTCACGACCATATTTCCTTATTTCATTTCCAAACAAATATCCATTTCAATCCAACAGGTTTGAGTCCAAAGACATCATTATTTGGCAAGGGAAGCCAACTCAACCTTGATTGCTTCCTCTTATTTAGGCTAACATTGGCTTTGATGACATTTGGTTATAAAAAGAGGTCCATGATCATCGTTTATAATTTCATGAGCGATTTAGAGAGCTAATGCATCATCGATGATTATCTCATTACAATGGAAATTCTAGTATCCCAGGGTCGGTGATCTTTTCATGGGTTTGTGCCACTACATGGGCAATTTGTTCATGAATTGTGCCTCTTCAGGGGCAATATTATTCAATATTTTGCTCTCTTTATTTTGTGCCATATCAGGGGCAACTTGGTTTCCTCGATAAAGACCAATATGCTCTTCTATAACAGATTCTTAATTTCTCCCCCTTCTTTTTCGAGGAACTATATCATTTGATCCCATCAGTCTTCCATGCTCCAGGCATGGTCACTTTGATCCATCATGTTTTTCGGGTTCATCTATCTCTATCTTAACTAGAACATTCACAACTTAAAAATTGTAATTTTTAACAGTCTGATGAAAAAGATTGGGTAAATTGATTGCAATAACTTGCAAATGGATCAAATTTTGCTCCTTTCACATTCATGTATTATTGGGTCTTAATGACACAATCTTTTTTCTATGACAAAACATCAAGTTTTCATGCTATCCATCTTTGGAAGCCTTTGGTTTCCCAAGTAATGGGAACACAGTCTCAAGATAATCCGCGAATCTTGCGGTAAATAAATCACCTGTCAATGGTTCAAATAACCTAATAATGGACGGTGTATTAAACCCAACATAAATGCCCATATATTGTTGGGGATCCATTTTAATCATTTGCGGTGGTGCTACAGGCACTTGAAGAGCGCAAACAAGGGTGCAAACATGTGAAATTTCCGGCAGACTAATTGAAAGGGAGAAAATTCTATGACTGAAAGGGCATTGATTTTCGATGTCATCTAAATTTAGATTATTTTCAGTGGCGTGGAGCTCAATACGCATATGTTTCTCCTTTAGGGAGACCAAATAAAAATCAACAAAATATTTAATAATACAACCAAAATGTGCACAATGTCGAGTCAATTCACGGGCTTCTGGCCTTTTCACTTTATCTATTTTTCGACTGTGACATACACCAATCAGATTGGGTATCTTAGAATTTCTCGATGAGCATACATCTTAAGCAGCATATATTCATAATTATGGTCATGTTCTCAAAAGCGGCATAATGAGTCGTCCATGAATATAGCGCATTTGTGTGATATAAGAATTTTCAATTTAAAATAGACCGTTTTCCCAGTAATGCCCCGTAGAACCAATTCATATATGGCCTTAGGTAGCACACCAAAGTAGCGAGCATCTATTCATCACCTCTCATATGAGTTTGTTAAATAATTTGTATGCTCAAAGCCTCTACTGGGGCTCATAATAATTATGTTAGCATGCTTATGACCTCTATCATGGTCCATAATAATGGCCTCTATGACAGCCCATTAAGGATTATTTCAATACTCGCTACGCATTAGCGTAAATTAGCATCACACTTTTCATCTATGATACTTACTAGCAAGGCCTTGCATAGATGCATCTCATTATTAATAAAAGAGTTATTGCTATTTACCATAATCTATAAAATAGATAGATGATTCTGGAATCAATGTTATTATGACAACCGTAGGTGTCAAAACTATATTGGTAATTGGCAATAATTTTGTACTTGGAAATAATTTTTGATATATTTTCCTTGTGAACAAGATTCATAAGTGCACCTCGGAGAACAAGACTTTTACGGCCTTCAAAGGGTGTCTCCTTATATTCTTGATGATTCTTTGCATCATCATAATGCTTGAATGACTAGGGTAATCATACCAAAATCTGAACATATAATGGTTCAATTTTCAAGGCATAATAGTAACTCTTTTGGGGGGGGAAACATTCAACCCAGTAATATAGGCTTTGAGCCTTTCATGGATGGTCTTCTGGCCCATCTTAAGGTGATACTTAGAAAATCTTTATTTATTTCAGTTGTTATCTCAAGATGTTATCCATTATGGTGTACATCTTAGCTAAGTAGATTCTTCTTTGACCTATTGATTAATAATACATCTTCAAGATGCAAAGCAGTGTCATTTTGACAAAATAATTGTGACATTCAAGTAGTCATCTATAATCTTAATATGACCAGATATAGTGTGAACATTTGCTTTGCACAATGTTATACTTGAGAATAAGTCTTTGTTGGTAGCACTATCAAGCAAGCATATAATATGCTTTTTCTAAATTTTTCCATTTGCACTTATATTGACAACTTCAGGTGTCAAATGGCATATAAATTTTTATCTAATGTAATTGATAATAAATAGATCCCGTATGACAACTCCAGGTGTTTAATCAATATTATTTATCTATATATTGGGAATAACCTATGACAACTTCGAGTGTCAAAACATTATTTGCAACTTAGACAAAATTTTATAATAATCCCAATCTCAGCATGACAACTTCCGGTGTCAAAAGATAATTTATCGTGGTAAATAAGTAATATTTATTATGACAAGGTGTCAAAAATAAATTAACTATGGTAATTTAAGGTGACAACTTCTGGTATCAACAGTAATTATAATTTACCAGAGCTACACTTCTGGTGTCTATAGTAATTTTAATTTACCGAAATGACAGCTTCTGATGTCAATGGTAATTTTTAAATAATATCTACTAGAAGGGTGAAAGATAATAATATAAACAACTTGAGAAATAAAAACTTAAGATTGGAAGATCAAACCTAAACAGAAGATCGAAGCTTCGCGTTGCTAGTTAGAGCTTTCGTGCTAATAACGTGTTATAAAACATAGAAAAACGCAAAGAACAGAGAAAATGAGAGAGAATTTCTTATTACTCCAGAGAGAATGTAATACAGAAATGAGGTGTATTTACAACTGAACTGAGATAGCCTATTTATAGCTGAAAGTTACAACGAACAAGATCATCTGAAGAGATAAAATCTAAATCAAATCTAGATTACATAATCAAATAATATTAAATATAATCTACTTAAATCTTCAGATAATCTCTAGTTGAAATCTTCTGTTGATAATATTTTCCGGAATATTCTCTTAGTATCTCTTGATTTGATTCTCCTTGATTTTCTCCTTGTTAATTCTCTTGATATACTTCCAATTTGTCTACAGGATAGTATAGGCTAATATAGTTGGGTTTAGTGTAGTGTGGAGTCCACAATTCCATAACATATTTTTATTTAATTAAATCTAATATCTTTATAACTATTTAATTTTGACCATTTTACTATTTTAATTAAAAAACTTATATATATTAGAATTTTTTAAATATATTTCTTAAATTACATTGTATAAATTTTTACAGCGTTATTCTACTAAAAGCTCTATTTATATTAATGGAATTCAATATTTTTTTATTTTATTCCCAATTTGATTTTAAAATATTGGAGACTTTTTGGTAGTTCTAGACCTAACTCAATTATTATAATATATAAAATAATAATAGAAGTATTATTATTGTTACTTTGAAGATTAAAAATTAAAATAAGTTGCATAATCGTTAATTATTCATCATTTTTCAATAACTAATTAAGTTAAAAATTTATTTAAAATTTAATTATTGTGATTGACATGAATATA
The DNA here is from genome assembly GCA_001974825.2 of Corchorus olitorius. Taxonomy (NCBI): domain Eukaryota; kingdom Viridiplantae; phylum Streptophyta; class Magnoliopsida; order Malvales; family Malvaceae; genus Corchorus; species Corchorus olitorius. The sequence continues at coordinate 86,215 of AWUE01012539.1, forward strand.
TTCTAGTGTGTATTTGTAGTTTAATGTATTGGAGTATGTAAACAAGAATTTAAAGTTTTTTAAAATAAAAGAAGAATATAACATGCAATTATTTCCTTTGACTTATAATTAATTTCAATTATTATTTTATTCTTCATTTAATTTAAATACGATGGGTCACGTGCACTGCATGTGAAAGTGATGACTAGTACATATAAATGTATAATCATAATATCATAAATTTTTAAAATTTGGGGGGGGGGGTGGGGGGGGGGCAAGGCCACCTCCATTGCATCACTACGGACCGCCCCTAGGTAAATATGTATATGAACTTTTAAATCACTACAGTCCGCCCCTAGGTGAAGGTCACCAAAGCAAAAGTTTTTTGAACTTCATGCTAAAGCACTCGCAGCGGGAGGAAAATCAAGCTGCATATCGAATGGCTAATTATGAAAGGGAGCTTGTCATTTCAAACAATGAACTTTTTGTTGTTTTCACTGCTTTCCTAGACTTTATTTTCGACTTAATAGTCGCAGACTGTATGGGAGTTTCTTTCCCAAGACTTATTTTAAGTTAATGCAATTTTTCGCCTTTATCACCAAAAAGAAAAATACAACAAGCAATGATAATAATAAACAACAAAACCAACATAAAGTTAAATGAAAACTCACATGCAAAACCTAACACCTCACAGTTTAGATAAGGACATACTATGCACCGCACAGTTAAGCCAACAACTTTTACTTAGAACTGGCAAATGGGCAGGTCGAGTTGTATTTGGGTTCGATCATTTGGGTTGGGTCAATTTTGGGTTTAGGAAATTTCGGGTCATACGGGTTCGGTTAATTTTCGGTGTCGGGTTGGGTTGGATTCGGATCGCTCAAACGTCGGGTCATTTGGGTTCGGGTCAATTTTGGGTTTGGTCGTTTTCGGTTTCAGGTCATATGGTTCGGATAATTTCGGGTTTGAGCCTCAGGTTTCCGGGTTCGGGTCATTTCGGCTTTGGGTAGTTACATTTCATTTTTCGGATTGAATAGTCAGGTCATTTCGGGGTTTCAAATTTGATTCGAGTCATTCAAGTTTGCATTTTTCGAAATTTAAATCAAATTTTGATTTCTATATTATAATTTGGGATTAATAAAATTCTTTTTAAATTGTAATTATAACATTTTTGATAAAATAGTTATGAGAAATTCATTATTTTGATATAAGAAGATCGGTATTGTTTATAACAATGATGATTTTAATTTATACAAGTCATATTAGCCCGCGCTAGCGCTACGGGCATTCTTTGTTTGAGAGTGGTGCTTGATTAACTGATTGAATAAGAATATTAATATAATATAATATATAAGGTCCACAGACATTCTTTGTTCTAGAGTGGTGCTTCATTAATTGATTGAATTATATAAGGTTGCAGTAAAAATTTAATTTAAATGGATCAGTTTTAATATTGTCTCTTGCTATTGCCATAAATCTTTGTAAGCTAACTTTTTAGACATGCAAAACTAAGAAGGTCAAAGAACATGTTTTTATTTGTAAGTAATAGGAAGTGCAAAGATGTAATAATATGATGTTAATTGGATAATAATAGACGCATTGAAGAAATTGTGGTTTAATTCAGAAGGGAAAAACATTGAACGGTCCATGATGAAGAAATGGGGAAAGAAAAGAAAAAGGAAAGAGATGCGAAGGAGAAAACAGAGGGGAGTAATGAAATGTTTGATTTTTGGCAAACCTGAAGATTGATCAGCACTGAAGAGTTGAAAGGAAGCGCCAGCTGAGTTGGTGAGAGGAAAAAAGAAAAGGGGGGAGAAATATTAATTAAAAGCAATTAATGAAGGGAAATGAGTAATTACGAAAAATGGTAGCAGAAAAAGGAAGGGGGGAAACTCATAGAGGGGTTTTTTAGTCATCCGAAAAGTGAGAAAAGACCAAAAAAAGCCAAAAGGTGATACCACATTAATCCTCAATTTGGTCTTTTAGTAATTTCCCTGGTAACTAAAAATAATATATAGCATATATATTCGTCTTTCAACTAACTCTTTTTTGTGACATTTATTCGATAAATTTATACTAATTTTTTTAGTTTTTATTATAGAAAATACAATTAGTCTTTCCATATCGATTCATTAAATTTGACATTAATTATACAACTTATCCATGGTTTTAAGTTTAATACATTAATTATGCAAATTTGACATTAATTATAGAACTTATAAATATATTATATTAATTGAAATATTAATTGGCATTGATTTTTTATATGAACTAATATTAAAGTATAAATATTTAAATAGTTAGAAAAATATTAATTTAATTATAATAATCAAAGTAAAAATAATTTCTATTATTTGTAATAATCAATATTAATGGTATAGTTTCAATCAAAGACTAAAAAACTTAGCAGTAAATATATCTTGAGATTTGAGGTGGTAAAATTGAATTAAGGGTGTGTTTAGTGGACCAGTCCACCACCGTTTGGACCCAAAATGATGGTGGACTGGTGTAGACACTGATTTTTGGCTATATATCCTTCTTAAATCTTGTTAGTCGCATCAATTTTTGCATTTAAGAGTCAGTCATTCATTCTTACATCTTAGCATTTTGGTAGAATATTATGACTTATTTTGATATTTAGCACTTAGCTTTTATTAAATGGCATTTTTTTTACGTACATTTGTGCTATAAGGTTACTTTCTTTTCCATTTCGTTTCTTTTCCATTTCGGACCAGTTGCATTTGGACTCAGGGTGCTTAATTGGACCGATAATGTCTTGTTGATTACTTGCTCAAGTACTTATATTGTTAGCATTTTGGGTCTTGGACTTTGGACCTTTTTAGATAAATCCAGCTTTGGGCTTGCATTGGGACATTGGGCTTGCATTTAAGCATTTTAGCTTTAGGACATTTAGTACATGTGCTTTTGGACCTTTTGAGGGTTGAAAGTGGCCCAATTCCTTCTATTTTTGTTTGCACAAAAAATACCAAAAAAAAAACAGAAACTGGAAAGTTACAAAAGTAAAATAAGCTTCTCTTTTATTATTTACATCCACCACTTAAAAATTTAGAAAATACCAAAAAGTAGCAAGTTCCTCATTCAGTTTATAACTCAAATTACAAAAAATTGGTTTGCTTTCTCATTTTAGTCATTTTCCATTCGGGCCTTAAGATCCCAAAATATAGCTTTCCCTTGGCTTAGCTTTCTTGATGACTTAGCTCTCCCTTGGCTTGATGACTTAGCTCTCCCTTGGCTTGATGACTTAGCTCGGCATGCATTTGCAAGAATTGAAGCAATTACATAGGCAATCATACAAAGCAGAACATCATTTTTCATGGCATTGTCACGCCAATTACAGCAACATTATCCAATCATGAGCAAGCATTTCTCATCTAGTTTTACCAGTAGCACAAGCATGTTCTTACTAAACATATAGAAATCATCACATGAACACTGCATTGATCAAGTAACTCATGCATTTTCACATTAGAATATAACCACATATATCTCTGCATTTTTAACTAGCTAGGCAGGCATAAACACTCAAAGTAGTCCAACATCACAGTGTTGTAGTTCATTCATCAAGTCCCTCATTAAGCAGCCACATTATGTTCATGTTTTCTTTTTAATTCATATAAAGTCCACATTAGCACTCACTCACCTTAAGCACTTTGCATCTCATAGCATACCAATATACCATTCGACACTCACCATCAAAAGCAACATGAACGAGGCAGAAACACTCAACCCTTGCCACTTTCCCCATACTGGAATACTCCAATGCAGTAGCACCCATTGCACAATAATGGAATCAATTCAGCATGCATATTCATCATTAGCAGCATAAATAACATACAAAAAAACAATAAACAGTAAAGAAGAAAAACAGAGCATCTATCATTCATACTTCAAGCATATCATCACATTTGCAGCCTATACATGTCACACTCATTTCCACAAGCATTCATGGCATTTTTAGTTCGACTATAGGTTCCACATTCACATAGAAAGCATCTTTTTGCAGCAAAGAAAAACAAAGCATTCAAGCATTAGCATTTTGTTCACATATACTTTGTAGTAAACAATTCAATAGAGAGCATGGCATCTTCATCTGCATTTTGCACTAATCCTAGAAACAAGGCAGCAGGATCTTGCAAGCATTGAACATTAAAACAGGGCAGATTTTAACATTGGTTCAATGACGAGTCAGGCAATTTCCAGGGAAATTAAGCAATACAAAGCATTGATCACAAACAAAGCATTGTAGTAGGGCAGCAGAGTATGAATCAACCATAGGCATTCCAAAGCAAGGCAGAAAGGGTTTCAAAGATAAATGAACAGAGAAGCATTCATGGAGAGATGAACGAGCACATACAAAGCAGTTTTCAATAGGGCAGGAATCAAAGCATTTCATTGGGCAACAAAACAGCCATGGATCACCCAAATTTCAGTGTGTTCATCTATTCAATTTCACTCCAATTACAAGCATATTCTTTTTCTAGTGGTATATAGAAGACAGGGGTATTCACAGTCACATATTCCTATTCAATCACTAGTCTAAGTATTTTGGTACATTCATAAGTTCAGTCATGCTTTTATTCATCAACCAATCCAGTTGCACCCGCATTTACCATTTAGTTAGCATATATCAAAATTCAATCACAAAACGAAAAAGTCTCAAGCAGACAATTCCCAATTGGAGCCTTTAAGAGAGAGAAAGAGAGATATACCTGAGAGAAAAGAATACTTGCCACCTCATTGTTGCCAGCTCATCACTATTGCAACCAAGTTCAACTGCACATAGAGCCAAAAGTAAAATTTCACACGGTTTGCATAATAAGCACCACAAACAGACAAAAATAAGGGAAATAAAGAGGAAGCTTCCTCCTCATTTACCAGGCATTGAGCATAAAAGAGAAAGCACAACACACACTAGGACACAAACACACTCTCTCTCTCATTTTTTAGTCTCTCTAATTCTGGAGACTAACAAATAAAAAAAACCTTAGCAGCAAGTTCATCCTTTTTTAGCAGTTAAGAAAAAATACACAAAAAGCATGGTCGAGATTTTAGTTTGATCAGTGAAAAATCATAGAAAATACCAAAAATACAGTCTTTTTTAGTCTAGCCACAGTTCATACATTTTTACTAGCAGCAACAAAAAACAAAAACAGAGGGAGGGTTTAAGAAAAAGGGAGAGGGGTTTTCTAGGGTTCTTATACAGAGACAAAAATACAGAGACAAAAAAAAAAGAGATAAATGAGAATCAAAGAGATGTTACCTTGCTCCCAAATGCCATTTTCGAAACCTCCTTGAGCTTTGTCAGTGTCTATGTTTGTGTTTATTTTGAATTTCGAGTCTAGGCATTTTAGTTTCAGTTTAGTTGGAGGTTTTTTCAAAGGAGGGTAAGGGTGGTTCTTATAGGTCGGAATAAGGGCTTTCCTGGCAGCGTACGGGTTTCGTTTTGATGAGTTTCGATCGGTTCCAAGTTTAGTTTTATCAAAATTGGTGGAGGGGTTTTTGGTCGGGTGGCTTTAGATAGTCTTGTGTCGGATTTTGAGAGCATTTTACCGGTGATTTCTTCGTCGGAAACAATGGACATAGGCGTCGGGTTCTAGGGCTCTTAGATTCGGTATGGTCTTATTCGTTTCTTGGTATAAGGGTGAGGAAAGAAAAAGGAGGTTTCTTCAGGCTTTGGAGTTCGGTTTCAACGGTGATCGGTGGTGGAGGAACATAGCAAGCGGCGCTGCTAGGGTTTCTAAGGGAAAGAGAAGAAGTATCGGGTAGAAGGTGAGTTGGGGAGGAAGAAGGAGAAACGAAACGAAGAGGTCTAATTTGCTAAACGGCGCGTTTCGATATGGAGCTGAGTCAGCTGACCCAAATCTGGTTTCAATCCGAGGCCCAATCCAAATTGGTTACACATTTCTAACTTGGGCTTTATTCATTTTATTCATTTGGGCTTCAATTGTCTCATATTAATAGGATAGGTCTAATTTATTTTTGCTTTTGTTTTTCCACATTTAGATGTTAAACTTAGTTTTCAATAATTGGATAAAATTAATTTAGATTTTCAGGAAAATAAAGATTTAATCATCCATTCTCATGCATATTTAATTTCTTGTGATATATATATTACCATGATATTTAACGGTTCACGTGAGATTAATTAAATTGACTCATTCGGGCTTGAAACTTCCGGAAGGACACTTCCCAGTGTGCGGGTTTGGGTCCGGAAGGGTTTCTCGTATAATCATCTGGTAAGACCCGATCAAATTGAAGTTTTCATGCATCAATTGCATCTGCCATGTCATTTGAGATTAATAAATTGATCCGATGATGGAACGGTTAATTGGGACTTAGACAATTATTGTCGGTCTTAATTTATCATTTCTAGACTTGGAATATTCGGATGGGCGTCTTAGCCAGTATGAGTGGCGGGTGCCCGAAAGGTATTTCTCGTATAATTATTTGGTAATCATGCATTAATTGGAATTCCATTCATCATGTGCATCCACGCATTCAAGAGTCTAGAGCATCAATAAATATGGAATCAATAAAGGAAAATTAAAGAAAAAGAGAGGAAGAAGAAAAGAAGAAAGTGATGTCAGTCAGAAAAAATGGTTCAAAAAGAAAATGATAAGTAGTAATTTAGTAATAGTAATCAGTAAAGAATAAAAGAGTAATCAGTAAAATGGTAATGGTAATTCAGAGTAATTAAAATTCAAAGGAGTAAAGAGTAATCAGTAGAAGAGTAATAGCAATCAGTAAAGAGTAAAGAGTAAAATGGTAATAATAATTTGGTAATTAAAACAAAAAGAGTAATATGGTAAACAGAAAAAGTGAAATTTGGTAAGTAGAAGGAAATTTGGTAACTAAAGTTAAATGGTATTTGGTAATTAAAGTAGAAAGAGTAAATTGGTATTTGGTAATCAAAGTAAAAAGAGAAAAAAATGAAATTCGGTAATTAAAATAAAAAAGAGTAATATGGTAAAAAGAGATTAAAGTAAAAAGAGTAAAATGGTAAAATGAAATTTGGTAACTAAAGTTAAATGGTATTCGGTAATTAAAATAAAAAGAGTAAATTGGTATTTGGAAAATATAGTAAAAAGAGTAAAATTGGTATTTGATAATTAAAGTAAAATTGGTAAAAAGATATGTTATTTAGTAATTAAAGAAAAAAGGGTAAAATTGATATTCAGTAATCAGTAAGAAAAGAGTAAAAAGGGGTAACTAATAATTTAAGTTAAGAAAGAAAAAATAGTAATCCGTGAGAATAATCAGCAGTAATCAACTTAATTCAGAGTAGTTAAGTTTATCAAAAAGTAAAGAGGTAATCAATGGAAAAATGATGGTTTAATTCAGTTAAAAGATAATAAAATAAAAAATGTTAATAAGGCATGAAAAACTTAAGAATAGAAACAACCAATAGAAACCCATAGTTGATTTTAGACTAGTCAGTGCCGTCATTTTGACGGGCGTCGTGGGGGTGCTAATCCTTCCCCACGCGTACCCGACTCCCGAACCTTTTAGAATCTGGTTAGAAGACCGTTTATTAGGTTTAGTGTTACCTTCGCCAAGCTTAGTTAACATTAGACCTAATAATCTGATAGGTGGCTAAATCGCACCTAGGTTAAAAAAGATTAGTGGCGACTCCATAGTTAGAAACGGTAGTTTCCCCATTCTAAATCGTTAAACGGTAGGGTTCGGGACCCCGGACCCGCACATTGCGACAGCTGGTCCACCAGAGCCTTAGATGCAAAATATATCAGTACGGATTGCCCTACATGGCCAATTGTTTTTACCAGTACACTGCAACTTTTCTGCTGGAGGAAAAAGCTCCAAGGAACCACCGTTTGAACATTTTCCCTCAAATTGCCTTTTCCTTCCTTTTTTTTTCTTTTTTTTTGTCTTTTCTAATCATTAATCAAACCGATAGTTTTATTTTATTAAATTTATTTTCTATATTTTTTACTTTTGTTTTATATGTTTTATTAATAATAATACATTTTAATTTATTTCTTTTATTGATTAAATAATAATAAATTCCATTTTTAGAAAATAATAATAAATTTCAATAGATAAATAAATAAATTATATTGAAATTAATTTTGATTTTATATTTAATATTAAATGATAATTATATACCCATACACTAATTTAATAAGTATTATATAAATAAAAATAAATAAAATGATATAATCCCTTTAAACCCTAATACTCTTAATGGTCATTTTACATTCTAATTTCATCCCACCGTTGTTTTCACTTTACACCCCCATTTTTATCGCTGATTATAATCTCATCTGTACAGTACCTAATCTGATCTGTACAGTGTTTAATCTCAAAATCTCAGCTCAAACGAAGCCAATCGCACCGCTCTACTAAACGCTGCCTAAAACTATCAAATATATCATGTTTGCTAATTATTTTATAATTTTTAGTTTTTACAATTTAAATATAATTAATTCGGATCATTCGGGTTAATTTGTTGAATTGATTGGGTTCGGGTAATTTCGGATTTGGACACCCCAAAAATTCGGGTCGTTTTTTGGGTCCGGATCATTCGGCTTCAGGTTGGAGGAATTCAGTTTTATTAACTTTTTTATCAAGTCAAGTTAGATCAATTTTGGTTTTGAACCGTCGAATAGGATACCCACACAGTCAGAATCAGATTTTGCTGACTTTACTTTTACTCAATCAATCTTGTTAGGCACATATTTCTTATATTTTATATGTCAATTTGATTTGATTATGTGCCTATTTCTATGTACTTGATGCTTAATTTATTCATATTTGTGTTTTAGGTACATATTGGAGTGCGTCAAGGCAAAAGGAGCTAAATTGGAGTTATTTGGAACAAGTTAAAATTTTCCTGTTTCAACCTGGAGCGGGTCGAACTCGACCTTCTCAGGGTCGAAACAGGCTGCAGAAATCAAGGGCTGAATTTTGGAAAGCACGTGGGCTCACTTATTGGGCTGATGCATCATATGTTTGTGCCTTTACCCAATGCTATTTACAACTTTTATTTTTAGAATTTTAATGGCAAAATTAAAATTTGCCAAAAACTTAAATATTAGGTTTATATATGTAGTTAGCCGCATGCCTTAAAATCCATTCAATTTTTGGATTTTGAAATTGGCTGGGATTTTTGGGTTGGAACGTGATTTTGGGAGGAGGAGAAAAAGAGAGAAAGCGCTCTCTCTCTTGGTTTTTCTCTATTCTTGATTATTTTATACTCTATCTTTTCTAATTTAATTCAATTTTTGAGACTTTCAATCTCTTGGGTATTTGATTTGTGAGGCTCTACGCTTATTCATCCATCTTGTAAGTATTTCAATTTTTCTCTAAATTATTTGAATGATTTCATGCTTGATTATTTAGAATGGCCATCTATTGTAATTGGATATGATTTTTATTGTTAGATGAGATTCCTATATGCAATTGTAGGTAGTCAAATCCCTAGTAATAACTTAGAGTAGCCCTCTAAGAGAATCTTGAATATAGATTGAATGTTGCCTATATTAGTGAGCATTATCTGTTGTTGGCTAAGATCTTTATAGTTCTTAAAGCAATAAATTACTTGAATCTAGTAGACGCTTGGAACTAGGTTAGTATATTTGTTAGGATTTAGTTTAGGACTTACGTCATGACTAATGAAGACTAAGGAAAGATAGGGATTAATGGTCGATGACGTTAATCTACGCCGTCTATTTATCAAGTTAGATATTAATTGAAGCCAAGGATCAAATCCTTTTATCCCAAGAGTGTGATTGTCTTGAAATTGGAATATCTATTTAATTGTTTCTTTAAACTCACTAGTATTTTATTTTGTTATTTATTTAGTTTACTTAATTTCTCCATAAAATCCCTCATTTTAGTTTAATTCACAACTTTAGAAAAAGTAATTAAAACGATAATTCTCTGTGGGATCGACTCGTACTTACCTTGTCTATAGGTTTTGTATGATTTTATTTTTGGTAGAATACGACACCCATCAAGTCTCTTGAAGGATTTGCCGACTTTACTTTTACTCAATCAATCTCTTAAGCGTTCATGGCCAAAAAAAAAAAAAAAACTCTTAAGCGTTCAAAAATTTTCTCCAATAAAAAATTGTTGACCACTTGCGCTCGAGGAAAAGGTCTAGTCTCCGAGAAGCATCCCAGAAATGAAACGCAATTTGCTACTACTACTATAAATAAATTCTCCACCGGCACGTAATGCCATCTACTCACCTTCGCGTGTCATACACTCGGGGGTTAAAGCACCGTTAATCCTCTGGGCCCATCTTTTCGACGTCATATCCATCCACAGATCAAACGCGTTACCAACATTAGTGCGTGATAGACAACATTAATCTTTTTCCAAGCATCTCATGATACAACGCATTTACGTATGCTTACGTAATCCTTGTGATGTCATCTATGTAACGTCCTCATAATCCAAGGGCTGAAAACGACCGTCCCTCCATTAGTATGATTTAAGATACATTATGGTCATAAACTTATGGTCATAGTCATACTCAACAACCCAAGAAAAAAAAAAGTATATACAAAAGGAAATGTGCAGTACAAGCCCATGATTATTATTTGGAAATTAAAGTACATAAGAAAATAGTAATATTAGTGATTAATTTTGAAGAAATTATTATGTTTTCGAATAAATTAAAAATAAAAGCCTTTATTAACATAAGAATGAAAACGATTATCTTTAAATATGATTATCTTTTTTGAAACATTTAAAAATGAAGCATCTGTAATTAGTATACTAATATCATTATTAATAAGTATGATGATGATTTTTATGTTGATAAAATAATGGTACATATATATACACGAGTCATCAGCGCCGCGAATATCAACCATGGAAAGAAAAACAAACCAAACACGAGTAATTCATTAACTTTTGTCCCTTAATTATAAAAAAATACATAAATAAATAAAATAAAGAGAGAGAATCAAAAACCATATTAAAGAATGACTTGAGGTATGTTTTAGTCATGGAATTTTAGAAACTCTAGCCAGTCTTTTCTTTTTCTTCTTTATTTTGTTGGTTTCTATTCGCAGCCAGTTTTTTTTTTTTTTTCTCTTATAATAATATAATAGATCGCCCTCAAAATCAGCAAACTTTTAGATTTTCTTGTTCTTGTTTAGAAAATTTTCTTTGTGATTAATTTTGATGCAGTAGCTCGAAGGAAGAAGAAATCTATGAGAATGGAGAAGGAGAAGAGGAAAAGAGGGGAAAAGGAAAGCAAGGAAGGAATAAAAATGGAGAAGAAGAAGACGAAGGTAAGGAAAGAAGAGGAAGCAAGTGAGGAAGAAGTGGAGGAGTTCTTTGCAATATTGAGGAGGATGAAGGTGGTTGTTAAATATTTCGAGAAAGGTGGAGGAGAAGGGTGGAGGGCGGCGGTTGAGGCTGAAAGAGAGGCCATGGTGGCGGCTGACGACGACAACGACGTTGCTGCCGATAAGGATAATGATGATAGGAGAAAGGAAAACGTCGAGGAGAGTGGCGTTTTGGACTTGAACGCAGCGCCAGATGAGGAGGAGGAGGAGGATTCAATTAGCTGATCGGTGGAGCCCGCCGTCACAGGCGGAGCTAGCTACCTTAATCCCATATATGAAGGTTTTTGGAGATTTTTTTTTAATGTTTTTAAATGAAGGTTTTGCAGATTATTATGTTAGTATATAGTAGAAGTTGATCCTCACGTTTGTAATATGGTGATTACTGATTATGCTTGAGAAACACTAATTTAATTCTCAACGTCAACGGTTTTCGTCTGATTAATTATGAGTACTTAACATAAAATAACAAGAATTTGAACAGCCCAAGAGTTAATTTTTTTTATGTGTTTGTTTTAATTAACAGTAAATGGTATTAAATGAATATATATATATATATATATATGCTTTTTTTTTTAATTAAGTACATGGTTATATATGTTAAATGAAAATTTTATATGTGAACAGCACGGCAAGAAGAATAATAGATATTGCCTAATGCATGTTACGGTAACTATGGATGAAATATTTACGATTTTACAATTCCAATCATGTAATAATAATCATGGAATTGAGAATTTGTGATATAATAATTATAGTCACAAATCACAATCAAGCCAGGCCTTCGTTAACAAATAACAAGGGTTTGAACTTTGGAGGGGTTAACTTTTTTTGTTTTCCAGCAAAACTGAACTTTGAAGTTTGAAGGATACTCCTCTTGTGTTTGTATTTTTTCTTTTCTTTTTATTTTACATAAAGGATATTCTTTTTGTCGAATTGACACAAACATATTAAACAAAGTATTAGGAAATTAACAATTGACATTTGTCAAAGAAACTGTTTATACCTCAATTTACAATTGAGGGTAAATTGGTCTTATCATAATTATAATCAAGATGTATGGTTAGGATTTAATCAAAATTCCTAAAGAAACTAGGTTTCTGCACCACCCTGATTCAAATTGAATTAGGAAAGTTTTGTAAATTAATTGCAAGGGCTGAAATTAATTAATTACTAATTAAATAATAATTATTTTTGAATAATTATTATTAAATTTCTAGTGTATGCCGCTGCTACCCAGTTGAGTGGCACACAGAATCAAATCAGAAGCAGTTTCCTTTAATATTGCTGCCTGATAAGGAGGCAAACGAGTAAATAAAGAAAATTGCTTACCATCTAACCATGAGATGAAAAATACCTCATAGACATACATAGCAAGGCCCAAGTCGTCTCCCAGTCAGAGGAGAGGCTGCCCTCTGCCCTGCAGAGAGACATTTTTCTCTTCTTACAGGAAGGAGGCAGAAAGCTAAAGTTTGTCAGCAAGAGAAATATCTGTGCACGTGAGAGAGGCATGAGATTTTCAACCTCACACCTCCTCCATATAATCGACCTACCACAATGGAGAAAACGCCTAGCCTCCTTCCCACCTCGGGAGGCGAAATTGCAACTTGTATTTTGTTCAATTAAGGACAAAATAGTGAAATTGACCAATTGGAGAGGCTAGATGCTGCGATTTCTTCCAAGGAGCATACCATGATGATCCTTGAGCTATGTAGATCATCATGGTAAAATTTCACTTCATTCTGACATCGGAGTAAAAATTTATGCCCGGTTTTCAATTAAGGACATTTTCGGGAGTGAAACCAAATTCACCATGATAAAGAGCTCGAATCAACTTGGGATTTTTACCATGATCTTATGGAGATATTCTAAGCTTACTGGTGAAATTTTGGTTAAATCCGAGATCGTTTGCAACTTTTGCATTCTTTTCAATTAAGGACACATGGCTTTCTCACCCCGGTTTAAGCCGTTTTCTTAATTAATTCTTATTTTCATGATTTAAAGAGCTAAATATGGCCAAGTATGGGTAATTTCGTGGCTTTGATAATTAGAGTTCAAATCATGATGTCAGTTGGCCACTACTTAGCCAAATTAGCTAAATTCAGCATAAAAGAAGCAACGAAAGCCTGCTGCACTGTGATAGGCAGAAGGAAGAATTGTCATCATCTACCCAGGAGGCAGATTTTCGTCCCCTATCCTAGCAGAGTGGCACCCTTATACATGTCTAGTCCTCTCCTCAGTAGTTGGATGCAATCAGAAGAAGAAGGAAGCTTCACTGCACTTTCCTGAAAGTTGTCATCTGCATAGGAGGAAGATTTTGCCTTTCTCAGCAAGGCAATGGCATTAAATGCTCAAGCCCAGACCGTCACCTATATAAAGGGAGGCCATTCTCAGGTTTCAGCAGATTCCGCATCTCAGACATTTCTCCCGAGAAATCAAAAATCAGCTCCTGCAGCTACAAACTTGCTCCGCGCAAAAAACCAAGCTCCGTGCTTATTTTCTCTCTGGCTCTGCGCCATTTTCACCCTGTTCATCACTCGTTCTTCACTCGTTCTTCATATTTTCCTTGTTTAGATCTTGTCTCCGGACAAACAAACACTCTTTCAGTGTTTTTCTCTTGTTTCAATCTTGTCTCCGGACATACAAACACTGTACACGTGTTCTTCATTCAGAAATAACAGATCAGTTTGTTATTTTCTTTTCAATTTCAATTACAATCAAAGCAGATCTCTCAGATCTGATCCAAAAAAGAGGAAGGCCCAGTTCGAGAAGCAGTTCATGTGGATCCAATGATTTAGATGCTCCGGTGTGACTTTGATCCAGTCCCCACAATCGTTCTAATCTTTTAATCTGCTGCTACGCGCACCATATTTCGTTTTTACAACCTCTTTGTCAATTTCAGCAAATTAACTGGCACGCCCTTACGCTGTCATAAAGAATTCTCCGCGAAAACTCTAGCAAGAGATTTTTGGCGCAACATCTCTTTTTGGCACGCCCAGTGGGACACAACAACAACTTGTCTTCTCAACTCGGCGTCTCCATAAGCTTTCTCTCTCTCAAAGTCGGCGATCCCCGACTCTCTTCTCAATTTTCCGTGCTACGTTGGACTGCCCACTCGGCCGCACCAACATCTCTTTTTGGCACGCCCGGTGGGACCAGCACATCTGCTCTCCCTCTCTGGCGCCCTCAGCATTCTCTTTCCCTCTGCATAACCGGCGATCCCCGGCTCTTTTTCTCCTAGTCACTCAGCAAGGTGTCCGCCTCACTCAAAGGTCCACACCAAATCACTTTCCCTGACACTTGAAGCAGGACAAGACAGCAGATCTCTCCTCCTCTCAACGTCTCTGGGTTAATTTTTCTTTACTTTTCCTTTCTCTTCCCCTCTCTCTAAGTCTTACCAAGTGGTAAACATGCCACCTAAGGTTGATGAAGGCAGATCTAGCCATGTTATGCAAACCAGAAGCAAAAACGTGGCAGATCCTTCACAATTACCTTTGGAATCTGATTCAAAGGTCTTGTTGCAATACCTCACTGAAGCCATGAATGAAATTTCTTTGGCACAGGAACAAAGAATGCAACAACTTATGAGATCTATTGATCAGATGAGCACATCTCATGACCAACTTAAGGAGGCCAATGACTCTTTTAAGGAGCAGATGATTCAAGACCGTGAGAACATCTTAGCTCAGATTGGTCAAGTAGAAGATAGGCTCGGGGGGCAAATCCAACAGATAGCCCAAGATCTGAGGCAAGTCAACATGCCAGCACTTCTCCCTCCACCTGTGGCGCCATTAGCTAATAAGGTGCCAACCAGGCGAGATTT
>AWUE01012540.1:0-28738 GCA_001974825.2 Corchorus olitorius
AATAGCTTCATAATATGTATTCTTTTGCAACAAATCGGTACATCTGTGACCTCAAAAAATGAGCCAGAAACTCCTGTTATTTTTATTCTCCAAATAATCATGTCTAAGATGCTTTATATAAAAAGAAAATGCAACTTTTTAATCTAGCCAACTGCAGGAAGTTCAGCTTCCAAGAAAGGGGCAGAGAGAGAAGGATAGAGCATAAGCAGCAGAACCTGAATAAAGAAAGTCCTTTCCATTGTAGCTAAAACCATGCTTGATGAGCGTTTCACTGTCACAAGGATGGAAAGTGATAAGAAATGAATTCAGAGTGCTTAGATAAACAGTCATTGGGGAGGGGCTATGTGTAGGAAGGAGATTAGGTAAGTAACCTTATAGCTTCAACCTTATCTGCATGACCGCTAGGCTCACCAAAGGCACTACCATAATGGAACCTACCACATGAAACTCCAGCTTTGCCTCCAAGAAGCTCTATCATCTTACCTACAGTCATTCGACTAACAACAAAAACTATTAGTATGAGTCAATCCATCAACAAGTTAAAAGCTTGAAATGGTCTGAATTCCGTAAACAAAAATCAATCCCACAAAATTTTATGAACTAGGGGCAGCATTTTCATTTTTGATGGAACAACACACAAAGGTAATGCGGGATATTACCACTTTAACAGTTAAGAAACACATGCAACTGCAAAATGTGGATTTCATTAATTCAACAAGTACAATCAGAGTTCATAACATCACATAAACCGTGAGGAATTTATACACATGTATCTCAAAGGAAGCACATGAGTTTAGATGTGAATAAATAGCTCTTTCTGGTTTTGTTTTAGGCAGAGGGAGTGTGAGTAGGTTCATGCTTAAAATTATCCAGACAGTAACTTAGTTGTTAACGCATTTCCAACCTGTCCCATTGGAAGAGGGAAACAAAGAAACAGAAATTGATAGCCAACAAATGCCTTAGATTCTTTTCATTCCAATAACAAGATTACATAACAAAAAACAAAAAATATCACCTTGGAAAACCATGAGGATCCATAATTAAATCAGGACAAATTCCACGCTCAGAAAACGGGAAATCTTCCTGCTGAATGATAGTGCCACAAACACCTTTCTGGCCATGTCTACTACTAAATTTATCACCAACCTGAGTGAATAAGCATTAAAAGAGAATAAAATGAAAACAAGGTCATTCTTTGGTCTTCTCTGGAAAAATATGAAATTGTGAAGAAGCCAAATTGTGTCGCCTACCTCAGGTCGACGTGTATGACGTATTAAAATTTTGATACATGGATTCTCGTTCCTATCAGAGGAAAGAGCAACTCTATCCACCACACATGTTTCTCCATCAGGACCTTGTATGTTTGCCTAGCAGAATCTATATGCACTGCATGTTGAAAATGGGTAAGAATCTCCTCAAGGCAAATAAAAGATCAGCCAGAAAGTAAAATGAATAACTTACTTATCCGGTAGAGGTTCTGCAGAAGTTATGCGAGATCCTCTTGTAATAACTGGGGACTGCTTATTAATGTAGACATCATCTGGTCTAATAATCTCCCCAGGAGCAGCAATTCCATCATCGTCTAAAATCTACATAATGAACTTCACAATTTAACTTGATGGACATCATGAATAACTCCAATTAATCAAGTAAAAAAAATGCTAGTGCGTAGAAAGTTAGAATTGTTAAACTTTTCCAATATCAGAATAATAATGAGGCTATATTTCAAGATTATCCACTAGTTTTAGAGACTGAGGATAAGCCTAAAACATCCAAGTATAATATGCTCCTCTTTATGTAGAATCCAATGAAGATGCAGAAAGAAAAGGCTTTACGAAAATATTTAGGTAGCTAATTTATTTTCACTATAACTAAACTAAAAGTGCCACAGCCATTATACAATTAGCTCCGTATGCATCAAAAAATGCTGGGATAAACCATAAAAAGTGTTTTCTGACAACTTATACTCATAAAAGGCACCGCCATAAACATCAAACAAGCCAAGTTTTCATTTGTTCAAAAGTTACCGATTTGAGCAATAAAATAACTTATTCCCGTCACATATTCATTAGATGTTATGAGTTAGCAAAGAATTCAAATCTACGAACAGTCTTCTCTGAACAGTTCACCTACTAGCTTATTTTATTTACCATACTAGTTTTACTTTGATTCAGGTCAAGGTAACTCCGGTCGATAAGTAAAAGAGATATCTCTCCACCTATTGGCAATTGGTTTTACTTTGATGCTTTATAATAACATTTGACACACATTATAAGTTTTGCCTTCATTTGCTGGCTGCTCCATAAATAGGGATGTTATGCCATTGTATAAAATCCCTGCCATATGATCAGAATCTATTGTCAACTGGATTTCGGTTGAAAACTTGGCATGGTAGTCCCTTCCCAGATAGACTTGCTGTGCTTACATTTAAAGTCCAAGCCATAACATAGGCCCATTATCCAACACCCAAAGTATATGTGATGTTCAAGATCCTCAATCCCTATATTTGAGGCCAAAAAAACAAATCCCTATACTTGAGTCTTGAGGGTGGGTGCAGATTGTGATAAAATATACCACATTGATTATCCTTGGGAAATAGGGATTTCTTAAATATAAGAGAGATCTCTTTACCTATTAATGATTGGTTTAACGTTAGACACCTTATTCGAGGGGGAAAAAACATAGACACCTTAAAATAAATTGAAATTCAATAACCCGTTACCTCTATAGGTTTATTATTCTAGTTTAAATTATCTATAGAAAATACACACATTCAAAGAATCAAGCTACTTGCATTATTCAATTTAATTTACATCACTAAATCATTTGCAATCTTCGCAGTGTACAATGATGTGAGGCAATGTACTACACGAAGTTCGGCTTAGAAAGTCAATCTAGTTTTTCATTCACCGTTGAAGCATACAATCTTCGGTGAGTTAAAGTTTGATCACTTTTGGGTAAAAATTATGCAAACTATATTAGAATGAGTGGAAGGTGAAAGGAAAACAGAGAGGACATTACCAAAAAAAAACAAGGGAAGAGAGTAAAGGGATCCGAGGTGGCAAAGCAAAATAATGAAAGGTAAATAGAAGAAAAATATTTAATGTCATCAAACAAAAAATGGTGTTAACAGAGACTAAAGATGAAGATACAAGCAATGCCATTCATCATGCAACTTGGAAAGGTAACTAAACACATCAACATTTCTTACCTGCATTTTTTCTGAACCCACTCCCGTTCTCTGCGGCCTAAGTATTCTGTCAGACGCACCATTGTCATATTTTTGAATAACACCTGAATACCTATTCAATAGAAAATAACAGAGATGACAAACGTGTGATTTGCTAATCGCTGAAGCAGGCAAGGATAGAAGGCGCATTAAGAAAAATAAATATAATGCCATCACGAGGATGAAAAAGTTGCATACCTTTTCATCACAATACAACGACCAAAACCGCGGTCAAGAGAAGATTTGTTCATCACAATTGCATCCTCTATGTCATAACCACTATAACTCATCACAGCAACAGTTGCATTCTGACAGCTCCAAGCTTATCATATCCAACCTGAAAGCAAAGCAGTCAATTTACAAGATAAAAAGGTGTGATATACTTGACAACGGAAAGACTACTGACCAGTTCGATTGTCCTTGTTGTCAATAAAGGCCGTTGGGGATGCACCAATAGATAAAGCAACGTGTCCATCCGGTTCAACTACAGCATCAAGAAACATTTTAAATGCTCATTTTTTAAGCTAATCTTCAAACATATGAAGTGAAGCTAAAAACTAACAAAACAAAGCAAGGACATACGTCTCAGCAGATTAAAAGAAATGTATGAAAAAACACAGAGAAAACGTGCAAGGAGAATTGCACTACTACAGTATTTGGAAAGTAACCGTTTGAGAACTTATGGAAAACAGTAAATGCTTGTAGATTAATAAAAACCTTCATAATATTTCTTCTAGCATTCAAGGAAACAGTATTACTTACTGAAATACAAGGATTCTTTGCTCAAAAGTATGAATGAAGATTAACTGAATACTCAATAATGACGCTTACCTGGTTATATGCGATATTTCCCATTGCTTGCTTCCCCATAGCACACTGCATATACGCAAAGATTAAGAGACGATGAAAGCAAAAGTTACAGTTCACCTATATGCAAAGTTCAAGATATCATAAACTAGTGTGAAAAACCTGATAGGTATTTCTTGGTGACTGATTATGATGAGGATACGGAATTAGCCCAGCACAAACACCTAAGATCGTGAAAGGCTCTATCTCAATATGGGTTGTATCAGGCGTAGCCTCTCCTTCATATAAAGCAATCTATAAACAGATAATCATGTTTTCAAAAGTCATTATTTCAAGCTATAATATCAGAATAAAAAAATTTTTAAGGAAAATGTAAACATTACAGAAGCAAACCAGAGCATTGTTCTCCTCATTGACATCAAGATACTCTATCAGTCCATGACGTAAGAAGTCATCAAAACTACGGACTCCATCCTTGACAAGCACAGAAGTAAGAATTAGTTTCGAAACAAGATGATTATCTTTGGAGTAAAAAAAAAAAGGAAACCTCACTCTTACCAACAACTCCTTCATATGGTGTTCTTTGATCCTTGATATTCCCTTGTCAGCTATTACCAAGGGTCGACAAACTCGACCTCCATCAGAAGCAATATAAACGCACAGCTGATCAACATTTTTTTAATCTTCAGGATCAGTATAACATTTAATATCACAAGTAATTTGCATTGCACATAGGAAACAACAAAAACCGGCAGTGCATACCTGATCAGCACATAAATACAACTCAACATCAAAGAGTTTCCAAAAGATATGCATACCTAATCAGCACATAAATACCTAGGTATTGGGATAAAATTCTTTAGCTTTATGCTTTTTGCCTTTGAGTACTATCATGATAAATAGGAATTTAAAATTAATTCAGGTGATGGGTTTTTTGTCCGCTTTGTACCATTTATTTCGAATACCAACCACCCTTAGGCAGATGTGTTTCAAAATTACAAGGATACGCACACCAACATACACAACAACAACAGACTTGTTTAACTGAAATTTGATAAACACAGGGCTCGTATCAGAGTTAATAGTAAAGGAACAAGGAGATCAAATGGACTTGTTTAACTGAATATTCACAATAGTCCCTGCTGCTAAATGACTCTCTTAGCCCCAACCTTCATCAAATTTTGCATGCATAAGGAATTACAAATGGGAACTATAACCCACAAACAAAAAGGCATAGTTCACTCATGCAAGATCTTCCAAAAAAAAAGGATAAAAAATCAAGAAAACAACAAAACATAGGATCCAGCTAGGACCTAAGTCCTCTCCATTACTTTTTGGACCAACAACAATGAAACACACTTATCATCACACCATCCAAATGAGCAAAATCCAAAAAATACAAGTATAACCATTGCTACATTTTGGGTTCATTGATAGTTGTTAGATCAAAGGTAATAGAGAGTATCTCATTCCCAACTCTGACAACCTGTCCTTGCCAAATGGCAAACGGAAGTTTTCTTTTTGAAACTGAACATATACATTATAAAGGAAAGCATATGCATCTGCAAATTGGTCTTATTCTTAGCTTCTTTTTTTTTGTGAGGTAATAATTAGCATATTTATAAGGATTTAATAACTGCAGCAACATAATTATACAAACTATATGAAAAATGATACAATTTGAAGAACAAAGATAACAAACAAAGCAATTGACTAGCTTTGGAGCTTTAGAGTGGAAAAAGATTACCTGCTTTTCATTTACAAAGACACTCACAAACTCACCAACTTTGCCAGCTCTCCGCAGCTTCCTCAAAGCTACAGCAAAATGCTACAAAAGGGGAGGAAAATATCCATTGAAACTAGTGGAACAAAGTTAATTATAATAATATATTATACATTATGTAGAATACTGTACACCCACGCACAAATAACCATACAAGTATTGCATGTCTTAGAATATTAAAAAAGAGAAGAAGTTCTTGAATTATGTTCAGAATATAAAATCAATTGGTCAAAGATCTAAAGAGCATGCTATTCTTTTTTTTTGGCAAATGAACATGTTATTCATATCATGCAGAAATTAAATAAAATAGAGAAAAGTTTGTAGATTCTACATAATCAGATTACCTACCAAGCTGAAAAAGTGATGGCACGTAATGATGATAAGACCAAATATTTTGTTGTCATGAGTGAGGATATACATACTCATTAGTTCTTGTCATAGTTATACTATAATAAATAAATAAAAAAGAAAAGAAAAGAACAGAACAGAAAAAAGGATGGAATAAGAGTTGGTTTGGACCAGCTGCAGCTGTAATAAAAAGTCCTTTCAAAGTAAAGCTTTTTGACAAGCACCACCAGAATATTTGAAATCACCGAGACTTCTTCCTTTCCTTAAAAAAGAAATTCACAATATATTTATCAATGATTATACAATACACCTGTAAAGTTTAGACTCCACAAGCGGGCTAAGGAGTTGACACATACCCCACTCCTTTATTAATTTTGTACTTAAAATTAAAATCTATTCCCTAAAGTACACATGTCAACCCTTAAACCTCACGTGTAGTCTGCTAAACTCCATTGACAGTGTATTGTATAATTTTCCTACATTTATATCCACTTTTCATTAAGCTCTTTTCAGAAGCTCAAGCTCAGGGGATCTAAAACCTTATTTCACCTTTTACAGAAGCTAAAGGCTGGTTAAAGACCTCTACACCAGAGTAACTTTTAAGAAGTTGAAGCAAACAGGTACTAACAAATAAATATATCCTTATTAAGGATGGTACTAATAGGGGTTAAAGATTATAATATAAATCATTACACAGCGTCGAAGGTATCCACTGGTTCAGAGGAGTGACTTAATGTAAGTCGAGGCTGACAATTATATAAGTAAGAATACTCATTACCTCAACACTTTAAATCAAGCACCAAAAAGTACGATTATATATTTAAGTGTTAACACTCCACAACAAGACCGTGATTAAACATTAGCTGACTTGAGCTGACTATTGTGTATTAAATTCTCTACCAATTAGGACTGCGTATCTCAATCTTTTTTAGGGAGTATAACCTTAGAACAAGCACTAAAAACAACAACCAGTGTTTGAACAATGCACAACCAAGTTTAACATTCTAGTTCAGATGAAAATTAAGCTGTCTTTCATCACATATAAATATAAATTTGCTGTTAGTTTCAAAGGATTATTCGGAGTACCTGTGGCCTTCTATGTTTGCCTAGAATGAGCCCATTTAATATAACTAGGAATGAATTTGGTGTATGAAGCTCTTCCCCAGATAGTAGCTCCAAGTCTTCAACGCCCAATGAGTAGCACTATTACAGTAAAAATATACTCAATAAATTTGAAATGTAAACATGGGCAGATGATATAACATACATTAATGACACATTAAAGCATTCAATTTGATATGCAATATGATAATCTCCTTTAGGTTTAATTGTAAATTTAGTCACCAACAATATGCAAAGTTGGCTGAAATATCTAGCCAAGTATCATGCTTACATTGTTGCTGTAGTTTATTGCATTTTGATATCTTTATAAATTATAGTCATAATAATAAAATAAATATTTAAAAAAAAATTATATTATAACTGACGATCATAAAATAAAATGTAAAACAAGAGTACCTATAAACTTATCTTATATACAACATAAAAAACAAAGCATGCAAAGGATAAGACAGATTTAATAGCAATACGATAGCCACATATTAATATTGCATAAACTGTATTTTCAAGATTTATTTTCTATATTTATAACGAATAAATATTAAAGCACTCAACAAAATTTTTTAAACCTATTTGTCACAAACTTCAACAAAATCACCATAGACTCCCAATTACATCATATTTGCTACATTTAACTTATCTTCTTTTTAAGTTTCTTGTCTCTTGATATATTCTTTTTCTTTATTCTTTGCACTATTCTGGACCTCACATTTCAATTTCTCCAAGGTCAATTATGTCTTTTATTTTCTCTTATCTCAAATGGCCTTCCACAGCCCCTGTCACACTTCCTCTTGCAACCATCACAATCAGCTCATTGTCTAGGGTCTTTTCCACTAGATATGAAAGCCTTCCGCTCCAAGTTCTTTTCATTTTGGTTTTTCGTTTCTGAACCATTCTATATGATTTTTTTTTTATTTAAGCCCTCCTAACCGGCTAACCCTAACATATAAATGCCAGCCAAATTTGGCAGCTAGCTATTCTTATTTCTATGTTTCTCTTCTCCCACATTTCAACCTATTCGTGGGAAAAAAATAGTTATCAGTTTTTTTTTTTTGGCAAGAAAACAGTTACAAGTTTATGGATTCAATTTAAGAGGTTTCTTTACTTAGCTTCCAATTCAAATCACTTTCATCTTAGCAGATAATTTCTATTATAACAAAATTTGAGATTAGTTAACATGATGAATCTCCAAACCAAGAAAGCAACAAAAAAACAGAGAGAGTGTGTGTGCAGGGAGTATATGGATTTGGAATAGTTTCATTCATAATTTCTGAACATAATAACTCAATAAGGTTCAAAATTGAGGAAAATACAAACCAAATCAAAAAACATGCCTATCTTATATAAAAGTATGAATATTGGGAAACTTTTAGATTGACAATGATACCTTTATTTTTAAAAATAATTCTAAAACGCCATTACTTAAAATTGGGCTTATTTTTTAAGTTGGGCTTAAATATTAATATATGTTAAGAGTTAGTATATGTGTGTGTGTGTGTGTGTGTGTGTGTGTGTGACCGAACATCAAAATAAATAAATATACAGAAACACACAAACAGAATGTGCAAGAACTTAAAACCACTAAACAAAATCCAAAAAAATAAGTATTCTTCATGCAGCAAAGAGATTAACCTCACCTGGCTAGGTTGCAAGGCCCTTGGTCCACTTACTTTCCGAGACTTCTCAAACTGTGGTTGGATTTTTGTCATATAGCCCAAAGTCCCAATAAAAGATAACCTCGCTAGCACCTATCCGAAGTCGATTTTCAGTCCGTTGATGTTGTGCCAAGAAAATAGAGGGAAAACAGAAAAATGAACATGAATTGAGAAGATGAAATATACCTGTGTCATGCCTTTTCTGTGCATTCTGAAACATTTTATATCAAAGTTACCAGTGGAAAGGGTCCTTTCTAGTCCACCAGTAATGATCTCTTTAGTACGTAAAAACTACGAAAAAAAAAAAAAACTAGCTAATAATGAATTCAGAAATTTTCTATGAAAAGTAAATCTGCAAATAAAAAGTTCAACCAAAAACATTAAGATCAATACAATATTATGCAATATAAAATGCATATGGAGATAAATTAGATTACTTGATATGCAGTACAAGCTTTTATGTTCTTAAACAAATAAGCAATGTCATTTTCCTAGACCTAGGCAGTTCTTGAATATAAAAGTGTTTGTGGAACATAAAGTCATATACTTAACATCAAAACAATGAATAATGAATAAATAAGGGGCTATATGCATTGGGTGACTCCTTATTTCAACATCCCAAACTCCACCACCACTCCAAAGTAGATTAATTTTGCTAAAAGCCCACATGATAAAAGACAAGACTCAAAACACGAGTAATTCCTGAATCATAAAAAATCACATTGGCATATCAAAAAGCACTTGTATTGAAAAGTACTGATTTCTGGCCACTTACCAGAGAAGGGTCCAAGGCACTAGATCTGCTGGGCTTTGAAAGGACAGTATCAATATGCCTCTTAACTTCAGTAATAGTTGTCTTAAACAAATCCTATTACAGTAAGAGTTAACAAGGAAAAAAAATAAAATAAAATTGAAAGCCATATAGACAGGATATATAAGGTTTTCAGAAATAAAGCATAATCCTGGATTATACCTCAAAAAGCAGAGAGATTAACTGCCAGATAGCTCCAGACGCTTGTTCCCCACATAATCCTATAAAACCAAGGGAAACCATTTAAAACTGCAAGCAATAGTAAAGATTACATGCATTACTAACTATAAAAAATATTCATCAACTTTTATGTTTCCTCAAGCTCCTTGAATTCTTAAATAGATATGATCTATGACACCTTAACACCTGCTTTGCCTTGCTAAGAAAAACATGGAAAGGACTATAAAATGCCAGGGACTAATCTAATGGATGGTCTACTTTCCTGGCGTAGGAACCCATAAGTGAATAAGCAATGCCCACATACAAATTGTCTTAACTAAAGGGTATGGCTTTCCCCTTGTTCACGGGTAGCCTGGGTGGCAAGGGAAAATTTTCATACAGTACTTTGAGGGAAAATAAAGAATCTCTGGGAGTCTCAAGTTCAAATCCTGGAAAGGGAGGGGTGGGATTATGGGATGGGAGAAGGCTATCTCCCACTGTGTAGCCTTTTATTTGCTTTAAGTACTTTCTTAGTTATACAGCAAGTCAGCAACACAATCAGGTTAAGTTCTGTCCACACTTGCCAATAACTAGAAATGAAAATTAACATTCACAATGAGTTGAACAAGGTACCTTGTCATCCATTGCATCTTTATTTAAAATTGCGTCCATCATCCTTCTCAGCATTACCGCAACATACAAACATTTTGGACGAAAGTTGTCAGAACGCACCTGAATGAAGGAGAAAATTCGTAAGTAATTGTTGATGTCAAATGCTACCATTGAACTTTAAATACTGGGAGAAGACCTACTGGAACGTTGGCAAGAAACACAACTCGAAGGATCGAAAGTGCTCTCCCTTCCTACAAGAGGAAAAGAAGTAAGAAGAAAAATTCAAAAAAAAAAAATGGTGTATACATATGTGTCAAATAGGAAAAATCAACTGTTTTACTTAATTTACACAAAACAATGCCTACGGCATAAAACTTTCTTTTCATTTCATTGATCAAAAGCTCTCAGTCATATATAATGTTAAATAATGCAAATTCATGCAGAAAAAGATTGAGGAAGAGAAACCTTTTCAGATGCACGATCAGCATACATAGATCTTTTCAGCTGCAAAACGAAGCAAACAGCATGAAATTTTGAAACAACAAGAAGTCTCCAAACATGAAATTTTGAAGCAAACAGCATGAAATTTTGAAACAACAAGAAGTCTCTAAACAACAGTAAGGGAGTGCAAGGAAATATTTTGGCTTATAGCATACGAAGGTTGGATTAAAGGACACTGAACAGAGCTCATATGCACCAAACAATATCAATTTTGAAAAGGTTACTGAGCAGTATGGCAGAAAGAAAAGACCAAGGTGCCAAATCTTCAAGGTGAATTAAATACCAATGAGCATGCCATGTTGAAACTTAAGCTTCCCTGCCATATGTCAATTTATTCCCCAAAAATCTCCGCAATTTAGATTTTTTTTTTTTAATTTCACTGTGCAATAAATCCACCAATCTAACCATCCATTCCAATCGTAAAACATCAAAGACAATCTAGATTCAGTTTTTTATTGTACTTTAAGTTCAACATTAATTCTATTTTCAGCTATTCATGTTTCATCCCATGCTAGTTTAAACATGATCTTCATATTGGTTAAGTTAATTCTGAAAACCAACACAAGAGATTACAGGAAAAATAATAACATGGGGTCCTTCTGTGGAATATCAAATAGAATCACAGAATAGGACACATGAATTACAGAAATAATGATACTATTATGGGAATCACAGGTAATGCATATAATCGCACAAAAGTTGGTAAAACTACAAACAGAATGACATCAACATATATCATATTCCTAAATGTCGTTCATAATCAAGAGATTTTATTTATCAAAGGACGACCTGTACCTTCATCTATGAAGAAAGGCTTATTATTTTTATCCCATTATTAAATCATTTATTAATTTAGTTAATGGAGTGAGGCTCCTAAGAGGTAAAATTTTTTATGGTTGGTTAGACTTCCTAGTTTTAACTAGAGTTTCCTAACCTTATCAGGATCACCTAACTCTTAACTAAATGTTAAAAAAACCAATTCATACTTAATGCAATAAATTGTACTTTACAAATATGGCTTGTGTAGATGACAATAGCAATTCACCTTCATTTTTTGCCTAGCATGGGTTCAGTATCTCAACTAAAAAAAAAAATTACTATGCATCTGAGAAAATAAGGAGCCTCACAAAAGAACAAAGGCCATAAGAGTAAAATTTATTAGTTATACAGTGTTTACTTCAGAAAATTGAGAAAAAGAAAAAGGCATTCTTTCTTAACACACGTGTAGTTTATAAGACTTCAATAAGTTATTATTTTGAAAATGCATAATAGAAAATCCGCAAACTAGAATTGAAGTAAAACCAGCGCATAAACATCTACAAGCACCTTCAAGTTCCATTTAGTGCCTTTCAAATTTAAAAAATATTTTAAAAACACACACAAACACACACGCACACACACACACACACAACACACACACAACAACAACAACAACAACAACAACAACAACAACAACAACAACAAAGTCATCAGTATTTTAATGCCAGAAGTATGCAAGTGTATTGAACCTTTGCCTCAAGAAACTGTAATGCTTGCTCCTGGGTGTATATGTTAATTCCTGCACATTCCTGGAAAGAAAATAAAGTTGAGCAAAAAAAAAACATGTTGTCAAGACAAGAATAACAAGAGAAAAGTTGAAAACACAGAGTAAGAGCATTTTAAACACACATGCATGCACACAGCCAAATTACAAAATTGAAATAAGACAAGTAAATAATCTTTATGACACAGAAGTTTAACAAACAAATCATGAACCGTGTGACAAAAATGAAACAAGTAAATCATGCAATTAGCTCATTAGGATCTTTATACAATTATTATCTGTGACCATAGAAGCAGTAAAGATACTACCAAGTCAGGCGACAATCGAGAAAGGAGAGAACAGGATGCCAGGATCTAACAGAATTGCAGATCTGAGGCCAATAAATACCACAAGCATGCAGTGTGTAAGATCAGATGCTTCATCCCATTGCGTAGGAAGTGATAGATATGTAATAAGCAAAGGGTGAAGGAGGATTTAGAATGAATGTGCTCGTGGAAGAGTATAGAAAAAATAGAGAACATAACCAAGGAATATTATGGAACCCAGAGGACATATTCTAGTTGCTCAATGAAAAATTGGGATGGCCTTTTAAGGCAGAGGGTGGAGATGAGGCACTTTTCAATTTCCTTCACAAGTCTTTACAGCTCAAGAATCCCACCAGAAGATCTGCATAAAGCGCTCCATAGACTTTAGAACTGAATCCTTCTTTCGAGACTCTTACCTAGGCCATTTTTTCTCTAGCTCTAACTCATTTCTGTCATTCACTCTTTTGCGCTGATGCATTCATAGATCTACATTGCAAATGGAAAAACAATCCAAGCGCCCTTCCCTTACCTTCCACTTCTGTATTAATCAAATCATTCCTAGATTTGCCACTGCATTTCTAGATTTCCCTCAAATTTGACAGTTTTGGTCAAATCGCCCCTTTTTTAACAAAAATCTGATGAAGCCTGTAGGGTCGATGATGGGGCATGCCACGCGGGTGCCACAGCCATGTTAAATTTCCATGTGGTAGGTCACGTCAGTGACCAAACTCAGTTAAGTCCCACTGTCACGTGGAATTTCCACGTAGCATGCCACGTCAGTGACCTAACCTAGTTAACCGGGTCTCACTGCCACGTGGAATTCCAACGTGACTTGCCACGTCAGCGACTCTTTAACGGTTCCGGGAAGGAAAAGGGTCATTTGACCAAAACTGTCAAATTCAAGGGCTTATTTGGCTAATAATAAAGTTTGAGGGCTTATATGACACCTTTAGCCAAGTTCGAGGGCCAAAAAGTACAATAAGCCATATTTATTCTATGCTTTATAATTTCTAGTTTGTTTTGGAAGCATTTATGCAATTTGCAATTGACATTATAGCTATTTACTATTCTTTTAAAATAATGAAAATATGATAAACTTTGCATCCTTAACCACATAGCTTACCTCTATAGAAGGCAAAAGAAGGGCACTATAACGAGGATCTCTACCAAGCATCTGCACAACCTCTTGATCACTCTCCATCCCCATTGCTTTCATGACTACCATAATAGGGATCTAGAGAAAAAAAAATAATACTCAGAAAAAAACTGAACTTCGATAACGTAACACCATTAACTAATTGACTCTTTGGGGGAAGAGTTGAAAGAAAGATCAAGGAAACTAAAAAGAGGAAGGAGAAACACGCAAGAAGACCTTTTTCACGAACTGATTAAGCAATAAATATATCTTCTCTTTTTCCATCTGAATAACAGTTTTGCTTTTCGTTGCCTCTGAGCTGCTTGTCACCGATGCATTTATGCTGGAGGCAAGAACAGAAAACAAACATGGCATTCTATGAAAACAAATCAAATGTTAAAATAATAATAAAGAAATTGGAACAAATGAAAAAGGTGGGGAAAAGTGAAAAGAGCAGAAATCACTACAACATTAGCATTCGGATAGCTAAAGTAATATGCCAGAAGATAGACATATTAACCAAGTAATGCCAACAATGTTTACATTTACAATTTGAAACCATGATCCCTAAAGAAAACTTTGCTCATCCTAGATGTTAAAAAAGATGAATGCATAAAAACTCTTAAGATTACATTACTAGCTATAATTTTCATTGCACCAATAATAATCATGGTCCTTCTCAAGCCTTCCATGAGCTTCCAAACATATTTTCCAACCCAAGCCCTCTGATGGTTTATATCACCATTACTAAACAATGCAATATATGACAAACTAGATAATGACTTTAACAACAACTAGGCAAACAATGATACTTTTAACTTCCATTATATGTTCCTCTTCTAGACACTTAAAGTAAAATGCTTATTTAACCTCTAGTAATCCACATAATATGAGAACTAAAGCAGTAGAAGAGTCAACCATGAAGCAAATGAGCAGGATCAAGGAAGATCAAACAACAAAAAGGGTAAAAATCAGAAAAAGAACTCACTTTCCCTTCTTATCTGCATCGATGATTATCCTATTTTTGGAAAGTTGTTCCTGTATCAACATCACCTGAAAGACAACATAGGAATCATGATACCATACCAACAAGAAACTCTCATGGAAAAAGAAATAAATCCAGTAGAAAAGGAAATTGATCAAACAAAGACAGCTGTCAATATGCCCATTCCAGACCAAACTCAGAAAGCACAACAAATGAAGTAACAAGCACATAAAAGAAGTGTTAGAATGCATAAGAAGTACCTAAAAATTTCAACTACTTGACATGAATTATTCTTTTTGGATTTTGCAGTTCTTATCTTGATCATTGAAAACATCAGGGGGAGGGAACAAAAAGAAAGTACTAACGGAAAGAAACACCATATAATTAGGTACATTTTTTACTAGTGCAACATCATCACTTGGTCCTGCAAAATCCTATCCAAAAATGTCTAAAAACTAGAAAGAATGAAGAAAAATGAAGATGAAGATAAGGACCATTTTCCAATAGGTCCAATCCAAAGTTCCATAATAAATAAGGTAGAGATCGAATACTTTAATGGAACAATTGTTTTTTCTTTTTACACTTGAGCTTGCCAGAATTACCCTGGTCGGTGAAACTAAACATCCAGCACTCTACCAACAACAGAATGTGTATGTGTGTGTATCTGACAACATTTGAGACAGCTAAATACAAAGCAAACACATATGCATAAAATCAAAACAGTCTGAAGTACCTTGTCTGTTCCTTTAATGATGAAATATCCACCGGGATCAAGGGGGCACTCACCTAATATCAAACAATCAAAAACAATAATTATAAAGAGGTGCGGGGGAGATTGACATTCATTATACCATGTTTAATGAATACAAACCAAGCCTTGCAAGTTCAGCTTCATCTTTTCCATATAAAACACAGCAACAACTCCTTAACATGATGGGCATTCTTCCAATAACAAGATCATTCTGCTAGAAAAGACTTGGTGTTACATTAAAGCACCTATTAATCCACATGATGCATAAATCAAAGTGGAATCTGATATACCTTATGTACCTTTTCCGCTCTCATTTTCACTCCACGACTCCCTTGAGTGTACTCTATATTGACCAATATTGGTGCAGCATACCTTAAAATTAACAGCATATTATTAATAATTAATAATATCAAAAAGACCCACATACACTTATCCTCATTATCCCTTTAAAATGACAATTATCAATGCAACTTTTAAATGACAATTATCAATCCAATCAGAAAGGGTGATTTTTAACATACGTCTGACAACCGGCATGCATGGGGATTTATCTTTTCACTGACCCCATTGATCGTCATGGAGGGCTCACCAATTCTAACATCTTTAAACCTGCACCATAACGTAACAATATTCAGCTAGACCCAGAAACAAAATTCCAAATCCAAATTAAACCATAGGATTTTTTATTTCGTCCTAGAATGATAAGTACAAATTCATGACTGTAAAACAGCTAAGGCTCCATTTGGCTAAAAAAATGCTTTCAAACCTTGGAGGCTAAAAAAATGCTTTCAAACCTGAGGAAAATACTGGATCAACATCCGATACAATCATGTCATTGGCACAAACAATCTTCTTTATCCCAGTATTAACAAAGTAGTTAAATGAATCCAAGTGCTGCTTCACTAACCCTCTGACCTGTAAAAATAGGAAAATTCCGAAACCATAATTTATTTCAATAATATATAAATTCAATAAAAAAAAACCCAAATTAAGATAAAAATTACCTTTAGAAATTCAGGAACTAGCTGATACTTATCAAGAGCTGATTTTATTGGAGCAGCAAGCTTTTGCTTATCAATGGGAATTTCACCCACATTCGAACTATTGAGTTTAAAAGAAAAAAAAAAGTAAAATTAAAGAAAGAAATAAAAACCAAATTATTTGTCACAAAATAATCAAAGAAATTATACAATAAAAACGCACTTAATGGAATTGTTACTAAGAAGTATTTCTTCTTGCTTGAGACCCATTCCTTGATTCTGATTAACTTTTTTTTCTGGATTTTGATTGAAAAAAAGGAGATTTAACAAGAAGATTGTTAAACTCCTACCAACAAATCGCAAAACAAAAAGATGATTTGAATGGTAAAATAAAAAACCGCCTTCGCAATTTGCAGGGTTTTTCTCCTAAAACCCTTCTCCTAAAACCGCCTTGATTTGCAGGCAATGAATTAAAAAAATATATAAATAAACCGGACCGGATGGTTCAACCGGCTGAACCGGGAACCTGCCACAAATCCGGTACACTTACACTGTAAAAACCGTTTTTTACTCAACCCGTTAAAATACCGCTTTAACCCGGAAACCATTGAACCGGTTAGACCGGTTGATACGGAAAACACAATTTTTACTAACTAGTCATCACTTTCACTTGCACGTGATCTAATATGTTTAAATTATGAAAATTAAAATCTTAAATATACTACTAATTTTACTAAAAAGGCTAATAATAGCTGGCAAAATTTCACTTGAGTATTCGACCGCCTGAAACCAAACCTTATCCAACCCGATTTGACCCTAAAATCCGCTCAATCCGAAACCGAAATGACCCGACCTCAAATCCTTAATGACCCAAACCTGAATCGACTCGAATCCGATCAACCCGAGAGATTAATCCGAAATTACCCGAATCGGGATTAATTATATTTAAATAACTCGAATCCGAAAACAAATTGAACCTGAAAATCGGAGGCTCAAACCCGAAATTATTTGAACTATAGGACCCGAAATCGAAAAAGACCCGAACCAAAATTGACCCAAACCCAAATGACCTGACACTTGAGCGATCCGAATCCAACCCAACCTAAAACCGAAAATTACCCGAACCCTTATAACACAAAGTTTTCTTAACCTGAAACTAACCTAACCTAGATAACCGAACCCAAATCTAACCCGACCAGCCCATTTGTATATACATTGGATTTTACTATCAAAGTAACAAAAGAAATCATCACACAAAAAAAATATTAACAAAGTAAAATAGCAAATTTAAACCCACAGTAAGGGTTACATTTATCTAGCAAAAAATTAATCATAAATCAAACAAAATAATTGTACGTTAGGGCAATAATAAATTTGAATAATAATACATTAAATTATCAAATAGAAACATGTCAATCACAATAACTTTTTAAATTAAAATGGTAAAAATAAAATAATTATAAAATATTGAATATAATTAAATGAAAATAGAGTTTTTAGTAGAATAAAATTGTATATTAAAAATTTTAATATATCCAATTTTTATTGAAAAATAGTAAAATGGTAAAAATAAAGAAATTATAAAGATATTGTATTTAATAATTGAATAAAAATAGAGTTTTTAGTAGAATAAAACTACAATAGTTTAAGCAAGGGCATTTAAGAAATACATTCAAAAAAATAAGGATATAATGGGTAATTCAAAAGTTTTACAAAACTCGTAATTTTATATATAGTATAGATATTTGAGATATTTTTTATGTTTTAAATTCATAGATTAAAATCCCAACAGTTTATGTGAAAAAAAAATTCCCAACAGTTTGAAAGAAAAAGAAAGAAAGGAAAAATCATAAAAATAAAATAAATTTTATGGTTTTGAAAATTTCGTGGAACAAATAGTTGAATTATTTTGACAACACATCGAATAAACAGATAAATCAAGAAAAAAAAAAGTTGCAGGCTTGCAGCGCAGAAGCAGAAGAGAAGGAGCGCAGAAGCAGAAGAGGAGGAGTGGGGAATGAATCGTAGAAGAGAAGAAGAAGAAGAAGTAGTGGGCAGTGCAACGTTTCTCTCTTTTAAGTTTAACTTGGAAATTGGAATGAGTCATGACCGGCCCCACGTTTCTTATAAAGGTACAAGGTAGTGCGCGCTTATACAACGTTTCTCTCTCGCTCCGCTTCGCGGGTTGTTTAATATAATACAAGCAGGGTGGCCTGCGCTTGCGCTGCAGTCATCTTCTTATTAGGGCTATATTTTTTGTAATTGTTTAAGTCAATTAGTAAGAAGATATTGCATTGGCTGTAAGTTAATCAGTTAGGAGAAACTCATACATCCAAACAAATAATTCGTATATATAAAGCAAAACACATGACATCTCTTTCATTCTAAAAGTGCATTACCTAAATTCTACTCCATCTCTAGGTAATTTATCAAAATAAATCAAAATAAAGCTAATATTCTACTCTTCCATCTCTAGATAATTCATCAAAATAAAGTTAATATTAATTGTTGTTTGAAATGTATGTTGATTATTTAAAAAAACCATCGTACGATGCGGTCATTTTTTAATCTTGATTGCAATTGTTAAATTAATGAACTCGAGTAGGTGGAAGAATTTGGCTTCTGCAAAAGGAATGCCTAATTTTTTGTAGTCAAGGAGCATGTATAGTTGTCGTAGGAAAATTGAATTAGTTGAGAGCATTTGCAGGAGCATATGTAATTTACAGAATGCATCACAAAATGATTGTACTTAGCATTGGCTAACTGTGCATTTGGAAATGTGGAAATATACTAAACATAAGCAACTAATAGAAATCTCAATAAAAAGGAAGTCGAAAGGTAAATAAAAAAAACTTTCTGTAAAATAAAAGAGAAATAAGGAAATGTTAAATTTAAGTATCAAATAATATAATCAACAAATAAATCCAGATTTACCTCAAAATGTTGCGGTGAGAAGTGAAAGTTCCCCACTTTAGTTATGTCATCCTAAGGCGCTGCTAAATTAAATGGAAGGATCTTATCAACGTCCACCTAAAAATTTTAGGAAACAGAACGAAGTCCATGTGAAACCAATTCAGAGAAATGTTAGGGAAGAAAAAACCGACCCAAATAAAAATGAAGACGAAAGGAAAACAGAACTGGAATGTCAATAGTTTACCCATGAATCAACCATTATTGCAGATACATTTATAGCACCAATCGTTTGGAATTCCGGCAGAGGAGTTGAACCGGTAAATTTTAATATCCACACACAATAAATATGTAATTAATTAAAACACACTTAATCATAAATATAGAATCAGTAAATTACAAAAAAGGGCAGCAGGAAAAGTAAGGGAGGGAATTTATCGAGGGCCTTTTTAGTCACCCGAAAAGTGTGAAAAGACCAAAAAAAGTCAAAAGGAAGCACCACATTAATCCTCAATTTGGCTTTTAAGTAATTTCCATTGTCACTAAAAATAATATATAGTATATATAGGGAAATTTAAACGGAGGCAATATACCATGAATTTTTATTAGTTGATCTAATAGTGAAGATTTATAATTACTAGTTATCACCTTCACGTATGTTGCAAGTGACCCAATATCTTTAAATTAAATAAAAATTAAAATCTTAAATATATTACTAATTTTACGTGCAATCAATATGTTTAAATTAAATGAAAATTAAAATCTTAAACATACTACTAATTTTGCCGTAAAGAATTTTATTATTAGAGCTGGCAAAAATTGACCTGAGAGTGGGTACCAACCCGACCCGACCGCCTGAAACCAAACTTGATCCAACCTTATTTGAGAAAAAAAAATCCGCCCAATCCTAAACCGAAATGACCCGAATCTTCAATGATCCGTACCTGAAACGACCAAGACCCAAAATTACCTGAGCCCGATCAAACCCGAGAGATTAACCCGAAATTACCCGAATTATAATTAATTATATTTAAATGATCCGAATCCGGAAAGAGCCGAACCCGAAAATATGAAGCTAAACCTGAAATTATCCGAACCATATGACCCGACATCGAAAGAGACTTGAACCAGAATTGACCCGAACTTAAATGACCCGACATTTGAGCGATCCGAACATAACCCAAATTGAAACCGAAAATTAACCGGACCCGTATAAGCCGAAACTGATCGAACCAAAATTCAACTCAACCTGCTCATTTGTATATACATAGGGTTTAACTATCAAAAGAACAAAAGAAATTATTTCACAGAAAGAAAATTAATAACAAAATAAAATAGCAAACCTTTTTTTGAGGTAAAATAAAATAGCAAACCTAAACGCACTTTATATAGCAATAATTGAAATTAATTATAAGTCAAATAAATTAATTGCTAATTAGGGAAATAATAAACTATAATCACAATACATTAACTATCAAATAGAAACAGATCAATCACAAATTAACCTTTTAAATTAAAATAGTAAAAATAAAATGATTATAAAAATATTTAATTTAATTAAATGAAAATAGAGTTTTTAGTAGAATAAAGCTGTATATTAAATTTTTTTTAATATATCCAAGTTTTTAATGAAAAATAGTAACATGGTAAAAATAAAGTAATTATAATGATATTCGATTTAATTTAACTATCAAATAGAAACAGATCAATCACAAATTGACCTTTTAAATTAAAATAGTAAAAGTAAAATGATCATAAAAAATATTTAATTTAATTAAATGAAAATAGAGTTTTTAGTAGAATAAAACTGTATATTAAATTTTTTTAATATATCCAAGTTTTTAATGAAAAATAGTAACATGGTAAAAATAAAGTAATTATAATGATATTCGATTTAATTAAATAAAAATAGAGTTTTTAGTAGAATAAAACTATAATAGTTTAAGTAATGACATTTAAGAAATATATTCGAAAAATAAAGGTATAATGGGCGATTCAAAAGTTTTACAAGAGAACGTACTTTTTAATATGATATTTTACAAAATTTGTAAAAAGAAAATTGAACTTACAATTTTAACCTTGCTCAATCAAATAAGAAAATAACTACACATTGGTTTTTATTTTTTCTTCTTTTTGGAATTCCACGGGAAAATCTATTTCTAATATTTTCCCATGATCTGGCCAAAAAAAATAAATCCTCCCATATATTTAATTGTTTTAAGTTTTTTGTATTTATATCATGATTTTTCCAAGAGTGTTGCAATTTTTGTAAGTTTAAAGAAAATAAGCTTCACCTTAAATCTAGAGAATTATTCAATACACTGTTAGTGGAGTTTAGGAGACTGCACGTGCGGGTCTAAAAGGGTGACATGTGTCCCCTAGAGACTAGATTGAAATATTTAAAATTTAATTATTTCAGAAAATAGACATGTGTCAACTCCTCATCCCGCTTGTGGAGTCCAAATTTTACACTGACGGTGTATCAAATAATTACCATGTTTATTATAAATTTTAGAAAAAAAAATTGCCATTTCTATCAACAATAGCATTAAGAATAATAAAAAAAAACTTGTATTTATTGTATAATTGCATAAATACATTCAGATCTTTCATACCTAGTAAAAATCTCCGTACCAGCAAAAGAAAAAAAGAGTACAGTCTTGCTTCTGCCATTTTTACTCCAGGTGCAAAAGGTTTATTTTGTCAAACCGTCAGTTTCTCGGTTCTCCTATTGGAATCACTTCTCTGGCCAAAAAAAAATATTGGAATCGCTTTAGCCTTCAAGTGCTGGACAAAATGAGGGGTTTTTTTTTTGGCAGAGAAATGAGGGGGTTTTTGGCTCTACCATTTTTGCCCTCTAAGGTCGTGTACCTGTAACCGTTTCACCACCGTTTGACCGTTTCATCACCGTTTAACCGTTTCACTTAAGCTCCGTTTCAGTCGCTGCTCTAATAATCTCATCTGTACAGTACCTAATCTAATCTGTACAGTTGCTAAACAGTGTCAATCGCACCGCTCTACTAAACGGAGCCTAAGCCTGTGTTTAGTGGACCAACGGACTATCGTTTTGACTCAAAACGGTGGTCCACTGGAACCTTAGGTGTATTTTGGGGTCAACCCAGTTGACCCACGTGGCCAGTTAAAATGGGCAGTGGAACATAACTTTTTTTTGTTTTTGTTATTCTCTCTTTTTTCTCTCTCTCTCTCTCTCTTTCTTTTAACTTTTTTAACTTTTATTTTATTTATTTATATTTATATATTTGTATTCTTAATGGTATTTTTATTTTGTTTATTCATTTTCTTTTTTTTACTTGTGTTTTATTTTTTTAGTAATCATTTAAATTAATTTCATTTATTGATTAAATAATAATAAATTTCATGTAATCATAAATAAATAAATAAATAATATTATAATTAATTATAAGTTTAATATTATTAATAATAATTATATATCCATATACTAATTTAATAAATATTATATAAATAAAATGATACAATACCTTTAAATAATAATACCCTTAAAGGTCATTTTACATTTTAATCTCACCCCACTACTGTTCTCACTTAACACTTCCGTTTTCACCGCTCATTTGTACCGTACCTAATTTGATCTGTATAGTGTTTAATCTCACAATTTCAGTTCAAACGGAGCCAACCGCACCGCTCTACTAAACGCAACCTAAGTAAGAACTAAGAAAGACGGAGGGTCTATGAAATAAAAGGAGTCTGTTATGGAGACTTGGAGGTAGAAAATCATATTAGCATAAATTAGATTAGTAGTAGTGGGGTTAAAATGGTAACTCTCATTTCCTTATTACAAATTTTGTAAAGTATCTTTGACTTAATGATAATTATAAACCTTTATTAGACCAATTAATAAAAATTCATGGTATGTTGCCCTTTTTTTAAATTTTCCATTTAATATAATCTTTTGCGTTTAGATAAACATAATGTTTTATTAAAATATTAATAAATGAATATAAACATATAATTTTCTTAATTTGATGATATTTGCAAACATTGTAACATTCTAAACTAAACGATTAATGTCTAGATGGCATGTAGTTTAGGGAGGAATTATTAGGTGGGTCTGATCCACCACATCATTTATGAGTCCTTCCAATAATATTGCGCCACATAAACTGGGATTGCCACATCACTGGTACAGCTGGACTCCTCCATCCTTTAGCCAACTGACGTTAAATCAGCAACGTTTATTCCAACGTTTTCTTCTCCTTCTCCTTACCGCCCTATTACTTCTCCCCCTAACCTAGCCACCGCCCCCAACCAACTCTTCCTCCGCCGTTGGCCTTGTCGGCGAAGCCCCCTGCCGCCAATCCTTTCTTTTCTTTCCAATTTTCAATCTTTTATTTGAGATTCCCGACGGGTGTTTGGCTTATGTTTTCCAGTTCTTTGGCCCTGGGAAATGAACCGGTTTTCCCTTGTCTGCAAGCGCTGCAAATGACGGTGAGACAGTTGGGTACCAAATTTGCTGCTGAATTTCCTTTTCCAATTCTTAATCTTTAATTTGGTATTGATCCGCCTGAAAGTGAAGCCTCGCCTATGGGGAATTTTATTTTATTCATGTTCCCAAATAATTCTATTTTAATTTAACAAATGGGAAAGAGGGTATAGTGTTGCTCGACTAAATCCCAAAGTAATTCAAGCAAAAAATTGAAAGGACGTCAGTTAGTTCTTGAAGCTTGAAGGGGTGAGTAGGTTGAAGGGGGTGAGCCCGCATCCATCTGTCAATGATAAGGAAGCCAGTCAAATTTTTTTTGAGTGATATAAATCCTAAATTAAAATAATATATTTGGTTGTTGAATTTTGAAGCCCCATAAAAATTCTCAGTTTGATTTTGGCTTTTGTCTGTTTCTTGAAGCTGGAAAGGAAGTGTAGACACCCATTTTTGTCCATATCCTTTCAATTTTAATCAATTGGCACTTGGGTCATCTAGGGGCATTTTGGTCATTTTTACATTCAGGGGGCATTTTGGTCATTATAGGTTCACTTTTAATTCAAATTAGCCAATTCATTTTTAGTCATCTAGAATGCATTTTGAAAACAAAAAATCTTAGCATGAACACCTTTGGCATTTTTGCATATTTCAAGGCTTAGCTTCATTTAGTAGTTGCATTTTAATCTTTTATTTAAACCAATGGGAAGCATTTTAGTCACTTACTAGTTCGTTTTAAGTTGCATTTAGCATATTCCATGCATTTAGCATATTCCATTTTAAGAGGTTACATGTGCATATTTCATGATTGATTTCAATTAGTAATTTGACATTGACATCATGGCCATTTATCTCAATACTAAGTCATTGTGGGAAATCCAATGTTGGACCATAGTGATTTAATTGGACTACTTCTTTTCTTCACTTAGTAAAGTTTGCATTGTGCATTTGCTACTAAATAAGTTTAATTCATAGTATAGTAAAATATATGTAGAAAATGGAAAATCACCAAAAAAAAGGAGAAAGAGATGAATTTACTTTTAAATTTGCTAAATTTACATAATGTACAAAAATGCATGTTTCGCTTTTGGTTGCATGTTTAGTTACAGAAGAGATTACAATAATTCCTCCGTCTCTCCTATCCTTTGAAGCTTTTCCTTCCTTTGCCTTTTGCGATTGGATGGCTAGAAGATAGAAGCAAACAGAAATGACTCTCATGCTTGAGACACATGCACCTGGGATAAGCACACATGAAACAGGAGCAACCAATTTCAGTAAGGGTATTGTCACGAGCTCTAAAAAATGCCTTAGACTAAACATGCATCAAGATTTCATTTGCAAGATCAATAAGAAAAGCACAGAGTATCA
The DNA here is from genome assembly GCA_001974825.2 of Corchorus olitorius. Taxonomy (NCBI): domain Eukaryota; kingdom Viridiplantae; phylum Streptophyta; class Magnoliopsida; order Malvales; family Malvaceae; genus Corchorus; species Corchorus olitorius. The sequence goes on from AWUE01012540.1 coordinate 25,458, forward strand.
ATGTAGCATCATGAAGTCATAAGGCAATGGTGAAGGAAATTCTTTTAGTAAAACACCCAAACACAGCAAGCTTTAAGCACACAAACAAAACATTGTAGTATGGCAATAGGGCATGATTGAAACAAGACAGCAAACTGCAAGCATTCAAGCGTACAAACCATTAAATCATGGCAGCAAGGTTAAAATCAGGGTAGATTTAAAACAAGTATTCAGAGGAGGGAATTGTTATAAGTTAACAAGCATAGAGAGAGAAAAGATACCTGACAGCTCATTTGTTTGAAGTTGATCCTTTCTCCTTCACCTGCAGAAGAAGACGAATTAGTTAGCTAAAAGAGGGGAGTCAGTTAACAGGGAAAAAGGGAGAAGAACCTAGAAAAAAGAGAGGATAGATACACTGATCACTCACGAATCCTCATCTACACAGCTCTTCTCCCTCTCTCTGGAACCTTCCCACACACAATTCTGATTCACTCCATAACCGCCTCTCATTCTCATCCTCATACGGCTGATCTCACTTCTCTCCCTCTTATTCTAATACATTGATCCTCACAATACAAAAAGACCAAACAGAACACACCTTCCTTCTGGCTCGCTCTCAACAGTGCTCTCTCCCTTTCCTATTTTTTTTCTCTCGATTTTTTCCCTCATACACATACACCATCACTCTCTCATTTTTTGGAATTCTCTCCCAAGCTCTCTCCTTTTAGAACCATATACACTACACATACAAACCACAAACCGGACACTCCACCCTCCATTTCCATTCGACCCTTCTGCACTCAACCTCCCTCACACATCTCCATAAAACACACATACTGAATTTTCTCACGGAAAACAAAAAATACTCCACTCTCACACAACCCCTTTTTCTTACCCTCACACTCTCTCAACAGATAGGGCTCACCCTCATCTCTCCCAGATTCTCATCTTCCTTCCCTCTCTCCACTGCAAAAAAATCTCACACGGAATCGACAAGAGGACACACTCACTCCACAAGATACCACTCCCTCTTATCTCCATTCTCGCTAGACATCTCCTGCTGCTCACAGTTTCCTTCATCGCACATTCCATAAACTAAAAAAACCCCTGCTTTCATACGGATCTCACATAACCTCTCGCTGACTACAACCATACACGACACTCTCTAAACTCTCTTAACCAAGCCTTTACCCAAAACAAAAAAACTCCTCATACATAGTTATTTTCTCTCGAAAAAAATACAAAAAAAGAACCTCACCCTTTGATAAACAATACACGGTCTTACTCGAAAATACTCTCATCTTCTCCCTTCAGAGGACAAACAAAAAAGAGTTTCGGGTCTTGGGCTTTGTAAGGAAAGTTGGTTGCTTCGAGTTCGTTTGAGGCCGGATCTAGCGATTGGCAGCGACAGAGAGATTGAAATCGGAAAGGGTTTAGTGTGGGTGACCATTGAAGGCAAAGGAAACGTGGTTTCGTGAAGCTGAGGCAGCGATGGTGCACCGTGAGGCAGTTTCAAATGATGAACAAGGTGGTGGCTAGGGTTCGTGAATGCTAAAGGAAGAAGGAGAAGAAGGGGAAGCAAGGCTAGGGTTTCAACAAAATTTATACCCAACCCAAGATCTGACCCGTACCATCCACGGATTAGATTTGACCCGATGCGCAACCCATTCGGCCCATATTCCGTTTAGGTAACCTTTCTTACTCTGGGCTATTGATTTGCTTATTTGGCCTTTAAATTATCTTATGCATTTGATTCATATTGGGTTTCACATTGTTCATATTGGGCTTTAAAGTTATTTGGACTATGTCCTATTGTTAATTCATTTTGTTGTCATTTAGTCTACATAAGTACCATAATTATTTTCTTGTCCACATAGAGACTTAAGTTGGTTTTAGACAATAGGCTAGAATTTTGCAATCGCGTGCTTGATTTACATTATTGGTTTAATTTGTGCTTTTGGTTCCTTAATTTACTATTAAATATGGAAATTGGGATTTAGGTTAAAGATTGAATTTTTAATGAAAATGGAGTTTATTCATAGTAAATTGATTTTGTGATCTTGATGATTTAAGTTGAAAGTAATTTAAACGGATTTCATATTTTCGAATTGAGTTAATTTGGATTTGAAAATTGGGATTTTGACTTAAAGCTACAATTTTTCCTAGATTAAAGATGATTTGAGGATGACATGTTAAGACACTTTGGGTCATTTTTAATTTTTGAAAAAAAACAAAGCTTGGAGCTAAAAACCTAATTTTCCAAATTTGAAAATAACTTAAAAGAAGTTGTTGAATCCTTTTAAGTGACTTTTAATTTGGGCATTAAGATTTGGAGTTTAAAATTTGATTGCCTAAACCATATTCATTTGAAGTGCAAGCATATTCCATGACCCATATTCTCATTCGATTAAGTTCAATTTGCTTTTGCTTTGGTCTTCGATTTTGGATTTGCCTCTTAATTCGTTTTGATTCTCTCAAATTTGTTTCCTGAACTTCACTGATCGTTTTCTTTATGTGCAGAAAAGTCCCCAGTTGTCCAATTTGGCCATTAGCTTCTAGTTTCTTTAAGCTTATTTGTTAATTCAATTAGATTTGGGCTTGTAATTAATTTAAATTACCTCGATAGTTAGTAGATAAGCACATGCATACCATATTTATTTTTGGTTGATTTAAACTGTTTGCATTGCACGCCACTATTATATGTTCCGATTTATAAAGTGTCATTTTAAACTATGACGGGCGAATCCCGAGTAGAGATGCATGAGCACAACCTCACGGGATTTCGCTCCGAGATTGAACAACCTTTACGAATATCCCTGGGGGGCCGGGCTAGGTTCGTAATGGTTGACTCGAGTAAACCCTACTTTATCGATCAAATGATTAAAATGAACTAGTTCATGCATCATCTGCATTCATTTTCCTTCCCTTTTAGGTATGATCAAGAAAACACAAAAAGATCATTTTTCTCCAAAAAACGTTTTTTTAAAATCAGTGTTCTCTTATTCGATTTTTAAAAATCAAGAAATGGATAATTCAAGAGTTTTCAAGGTAAGCGTTTTCAAAAAAGAATGTTTTCTTAATCAAGCAATCCAAAAGAAGATTTTGGAAATTAATAAAATTGATCAAGTTTTTCAAAAACAAAGATGGTAAAAGATTTTGTCAGAGCATTTTCAAAATTTCTTCCCGATGCGGAGGATTCAACAAGAGAACAAATAGTGAAAGAGAATCGTAACAGAATTGACCGACGTTGTTCGATTACATTCTCCGAATTCTCGACATTGGTTTCAAAAATGGTTTTATTT